>QVRM01002198.1:0-28844 GCA_003439945.1 Dermanyssus gallinae
TAGGCCTAAAAAGGACAGTACGTGCGGCTATGTATCATCACGTTTACACTGCACAACCTTAGGGTTTGCAGACATGTTAGAGTTGCAGTTTCTGTGGCCGTAGGCACGCCTATCTGGCTTTTTTGCAATTTGGCTGCCCTCAACGGCGTTAGATCAAAATGTGATTTTTATTTGATAAAATAATTAGTTACCTTTCTTTTGACCGTTACACCTTTGAGATGACCTGAGAAGACTAGCCATGTACCACTATTGTCCGGGAGGTCTCTGTTGCCGTTAATTTAACAGTTGTCTATATATATATATTTATATATATATATATATATATTTTTTTTTTTATTGCTTGAAAGTAACAGGTTTATTTATATCAATTGGTTATGTCAGCACCTTGGAATAAACAATTGTCCGCGTAAACGTTTGCTCACGGCTTCTCTAACCTAGAATTAGCCCAGTTCAACAATATGCCTCAAACAGATGCTGTGTTTCCTCGTTGAACGTCAAGCGTTAGCCTCCGGCGCAAAAATTCCGATGCTCTCGAGTCTCCCGCCAAAGGGTTAAGGCTTTAACTCACACGCTGAATCGGCTTGAGGGTAAAAAGGCCTGATACTCCTATTGTCTCAAAAGCCAGCAGACAACATAAGCAAACAAAGCCAGAGTATTTTCTGCATTTGTCGGTTCCTGCTAATCTGGAATCTCATCCACCTGCTAACCTGGAAGCTAATCACACCAAAGTCAATGACCTTTCGAATACCGTCTAGTACTGTCGGGAGGTTTCCGCCCAGAACGCCGTCATCCAGGTACCAGGCATTAAGGGGGGGGGGGCGCCATGAACCCACCAATTCATTGATTCACAGACAACAAAGTGGAGGACCTGGGAATCGCCCTGCTGAGGACCTGTTTGCGGTAGTCTAGCGTTATGGGGCATGACCAGATGTGATGACTGACCGTATGTCAGATTCGTCTGTAGGGTTGCCCACGACTTGCCGAGTCGAAGCAGATGGTCTCTTCGGACGCTATTAAAAGCGTTTCGGAAATCCAGTTTGATCATCACCGTTAGCACGTTGTGCGATTGCACGGGCACAGTAGACTGCTACAACTGGAACGCCAGGTGTAGCGAATCCTAGCTGGTGCTGGCCAAGAGCTGCTGGAAAAGCATTCTTGTTATCGTGATAGCCGATTTTGGCCGCCAATCGGAGAAAGATTGAGGAACTGCCGATCGGGCGCAATGAGCCATCCGTTCTTTAGTGCTAGAATCCGTGCTTTAAATATAAATGGCATAAAGCAGGATGTGGGCGAGCCGCACCTGAGCCCATCTACTTCTTTGGCAATGGCGTCAACGAGTCGCCCGGCCGTGCTGCCCAGTGCGCCAGACAATAGGGCCTGCAACAGACGGGGTCTCATAAATTCCAGGCCGATAGCTGAACTTCGGCTGAATCTCTTCACGGCATTCAGTGAGTTCTCATCGCGCGAGGTTGAAGAACGTAGTATTACCGCCGGAAGTGTGGGCATGGTTAGATGGCAATGGATTTTCGTTCACTGGCGCCAAAATATCCTCGGAGCTCGAACCAGTTTAGCTGCACCGGGCATATCCCTCCCAGTGCCAGATCCCTGAGCATTTTTCCCGTTCAAAATTTGCGTAGGTTCTTTCTAATCAGGGCAGACAGGAACCAAGCGTCCATTCTAGCTCAAGAAAGTCGCAGCGCGACCAGAACAAAGAGGAACAAAGAGTACCAGACGTAGAAGTCGTTGGCGACGTTTGAGAAGACGTTGGTAAGTTCCCCCGCAAGAGTTGGCCTCACATGTTGGGGTAAAATGCGCAGCAGTTTGGCCTGGCGCATTTTTTGCCTGAATGCCGACGAGTAGAGTGTCAATATCAGTTTCCTTCGTCGATGCCCGATGGGATGGAAACGCCCCGTTAGCGACGTCAGCGTGTCTGGCCGATATACGTCTGGCACGAATCCTTCTAGTGAAGACACCTTTGCAAAGCGGACATGTAGCCCTGTTGGAGTTAATATATATAAATATATACATATAGATTACAGTTGGTCCCATGAGCACATTGCGCGTCCAGTTATGTACATGGTTGTCGACATTCATTGTCTTCTTACAAAACTGTGAACCACGCGTTTGCGTAGCAGCGTTGCATCGTTCTGTTTTGAAAGTGCATTTGTCGGTGTAGTTCTTAAAGCAAGTTTATGTTGCGTTTTCCCCTATAGGCGTTGTGCGGAAGCATAATCTGTCCCTAAAAGGTGCAGTCTTGCCCCGTAATATTACTTAGATAAAAAGGTGACTACAGCTGCAATGTCAGTGTGGTCGAGACGTTTTGCGGATGATTTATAACTTGCTTTATATATGGTCCCTTAAATTACCCGACTTTTTTTTTATTTGTAATGCCAAATCAGGGGCTAGCGTCCGGAGGCAACGCGAGATGATTGAGGAGCCTCTACCCTGAAAATGGCCATCGCGGTTTGTAAATCGAATTCCAATTTTAGATTGCTTAGTAGCGATCAGAAGAAATTGGATTAAGGCATCGTTGTCTTTGTTTTCTTTGCCTATTTTTGCCAGATGCTGTGTAAATAACAGTCGAGCTGTCCAATGCTACGTCTAGGTATGCCAAGCGGTCGACTAGTAGTTGTACGTGATAGCTGTCTATCCTTATGCTTCTGTCGCCAGCAGCGTGCCGTTCCCCATGCTAATTTTATGATGAGTTTGTTTACTTTTATTTGGTGGGGCTCTAACTGGGGCAAGATTTAGCCATATAAACAAGACTATGGACGTAAAATTGGTGCTCTGACCTTCTCTAGGGTTGGCTTTGCCCGGCAACGTACGTTTCAAGTACAAATGGCTTCTTCTTCTACGCCGACAGTATGTTAAACGTTTTAATTATAAAAATGGGCTCCATTTTTTCATTGATATGTGCAGGGATTCTGGAGTTTTTTTTGAAGATCGATATTGGAAGTTGTATAGCTCGTTACAGCAAACATATTTTCTAATGGAACATGGTCTCTGAGCAGTCTTGTTTTGGAGTGAGAGTGATATTACCAAAATCCGTGACACTGGTGTATAGCCTGACATGGGTCGCCTCATGGACACCTCGTTGTGTTCGTAAGAAATTCAGCGTTTTCTATATCAGCGTATAACTAACTAACTTTCTATATCAGCGTATAACCCCGCCCAGAAGATGCGACAGCTTGTAGAATAACTTAATTTGTTGCAAATACTCTTCTTAACGACCATGTCGCATCTTCCGGGCAGCGTTATATGTCCCTCAAAAACAGCGCAACGAACACGACGATGTGCTCTCTTTTTGCTATCGATCTCGTTTGCCCGGCGGCGTAAGCTGCAAGTTCTGTTGCAATTCGTTGTTATTTGCGCCGCGTAATAGGTCTGATCTGGTGAAGTCGGACACGTTCAGTTCGACACGTCACCTTCAGAAGCTTACGGAGCGGTGATATCATCGTCTGAATATCAAATTGGTCGAGCCAGCGGATTACCCTGATATATTCATATAAGTCAAACCGTCACTGGCCCTATTTTTTCTTATGACATTTCGACGAGCCAAGTCACAAACTCCACCAATCCTGTTACAGTTCATGAGATAATGCGCTGAGATAAGATAATTAAACTACAGGAAATCTATTGCTATGTTTTACATAAGACGCTGCCATGACACCGACTGACACCTTCCTTGCAAAAACGACAAAACTGTCTAGTTCAAAAAGTAAAAAATGAGTTCGTTTTGTGTACCTAGTGAATCCTTGTACTACGATGAGCCACCACCCAGGGGCATATTATCAATTCCCGAAAGGTTAACTAATAAAATGTATTATATATTGCCGAGTAAGGCCCTGCTAAAGCTTTCGGTAGACACATAATCAAGCAAACAAACTACGGTAGGAATTTTTAAAACGCTGCCTTTAGGTATCTTCCAAGGCGGACTCCTTGTTTGGCCACTATCATTGGCCGATCTATAAAATTTCAGTTTATCTATAAGGCGCTTGTTGATTCAATTAATTATCTTGTTACTAAAACATCCGCAGATGTTGAAACCGTTTGGAAGATGCCTGACATGCTTGACTGCTTTCAAGCAGTTTTATTATAGAGTACTACAGTTTCATGATGTTCCAAAAGCGACGCCATAGGCTTGATGTAGCAGTACAAAATGTTAGCGGTTTGTATGCATATACTTTTGATATGTTTGCCATTAATTTTTATTATAGCTATGGTAGTATGTATAAACCACACACGGATGAATTAAAAAAAACGAAATTATTTGGCCATCACAAAATGAACGATTTTTTATAGTACCAAAATTACCCCCGTGTGAATTTTGCTTCAAGTGCATGTCTTATCTTCGCAAATTTGCAATAGGAAATATTTATGGCACTGAGTGTGAAAACTTCAAGAGGCATTACAGGAACTCAACTCACAGTCACGTCTATACAAGACATCCCCTCTGCATTCCATTAAAAAAAATCCTCCTTTCATAAGTCGATGACACGCCAGATTATGTAGGTTGGATTTGGTGAAATTCTGTGTATATAAAAATGCAAATCATCTTCAGTCACAAAAACCGAATGTTCTCACACGCAAAAATTCAGATTTTCGGAACTTTTTTAAAAACGAATGCCTTACCGAAGTACGGCAGTACTCGTAACTAAACGGACCACAAATAGTGACCACATATCTGTATTTAAAAAAAACCCAGGGCGGCGCTGACCATATGAATGAGGAAAGACGTACTTTCATTCTTCTCGTTGCGACGGATGACTTTGGCTGTAGGCTGACCGATCGGCGTGACAATAGCCCCACAACCGCACCGATGACACCACCACATCAGCTCTTAGACACTGCTGAAGATACACTTTAATAACCTTTTAGCCAATCTTGGGTGGCGACAGAATTGCCGCGCCGCCATAAATTCTACGACACGCCGCGCCCGACTGTCTAGCCTGCTGTCTCGATAGGCAATAGGCCAGTAGTAGCGCGTATAGCGCTGTTTTTACACCGGAACATTTGAAGTTTACAGCGATTTGTTAATAAAACTAGCAAACTACTTCGCTAGATGTTAAGGTCAACTGTCTGCCGTTTGCTATCTGCTGCGCAATGCGAGTGAGAAGACATTCGATCCTTCCGGTGTCGAAACCGAAGATGGCTGGATAAATGACTGCCAGACTGACAACAGCCGCCAACGATGTGCGTATGAGCATTCACTTTTGTAATAAGTGACAATATATATCGCCTCGAGGGGAGAGACGGCAAGTCTGCGAACAAAAACAGCCTTAACGACGTCGGCCGTTGTTTTACCACTGAAATACCATCTTACCACTGAAAAGCCTCGTCTTCCCCCCCCGCCTCCTCCGATAAACAGATACTCCATTGGTAACATTTGCTGTACAGAACTAGTGAAGGTTACTTAGATCTCCGCCGAAAGAAAATTATACCCCGGGTGTATACGTATGAAACCGGATTCCGTGGAAAGAGTGGTGCTGCTGTTGTTGTAGGGAGCAGCCAATAGAGGCAATGACGTATTTCTGTTGTTGGAGTTAGACAACTCATTGTCAACCAAGAGCAAAACCTTACCTTCATAATCCCTACGAAATTTCCGGGAGCAATTACCATGTCTAACTTTGTGCCGAAAAACAACACGATTTGCTTGAAGCTCTCATTTTCTGTTATTACTTTTGAAAAGTTTGCAATCTAAGCTTATGAAGTGCTTGTCGAAACTTACGGCGAGAATGCGCTCGGCACACATCACAGTGTTTTGATTGGCTTAAAAAGTTACACAGTGGCAATTTCAAACTGAACGACAAAGCACGCGGAAAACAGCAAAACACGTTTGAGGACACTGCGAGCATTGTTGGACGTAGGTGATACGCAAACGCACGAATAACTCTCTGCTCAACCTAACATGTATCAGGCGACCGTTTACAGGCGCTTAAAGGCCATGGGGAACATCCTGAAGCTCTCAAAGTGAGCCCCACATGAACTGAATGAAAGACAGCAACAGAACCGGCAAGCCACTTGCGAGATTCTGCTCGCCAGGTTCGTACCGAAATCTTCCTTGCATCGGATCTTGACCAGAGTTGAAACGACCAAAAAATCATGGTTAGATTCTGGCGCAGCAGCGTCATCGGGTCTAAGGCTAAATCACTTCAGAAGAAAGACAATGCTCTGTGGTTGGTTGGTTGGTTCAAAAAGGTGTTGGCCATTATGAACCTCTAAAACCTGATACAACTAACTGTCCATGCTGCTCGCTGCAGTCAACAAATGATCGGGCAATCTACGAAGCACGACCAGAACATAAAATACGACACAGCAAACTGACTTTGCGTTTCCACGACAACGCGTCATCACACAATGCAGAGTCGGTGAAAAATATAACATTTTCAGTGAAAAACTCCTTTCCACCCAGCTAATTTGCCAAAGTTGGCTCCACACAATCGCATTGCTTGATCACACTCCGGCTAAACAGAAATTCCCCTTGTATGAAAATGGGTAGGTGATTTGTTTGTCTCTAAAGATACGGACTTCTTCCGGCAAGGAATCCGCAAGTTGCCCGAAAGATTGGCACAGTATGTATCTAGCGAGGGCCGTTACCTTGAATAGAATACCTTCACTCGTTATGAAATGAGAGACATTTGTTTTAGCTCAAAAAAAACTTAACTGCCTCCCGTAGCGTTACTTAGCCGAGTTTCGCAGTCATGCAAGTGGATGAATACAATTATCCGAATATACCTTGAGGTTCAGCGCACAAATGTGCTGCTTCTCGCTGCTGGTGTTTGATGGAAACAAGCAGCTGTTTTCTGGCAAAAATTACGAGTAATCGCATGGCGGCGTTGTAGAATAGCAGCGTCCGTTAGGCAGCGCGGGCAAAGACAGCGTCGGCAACGCGGCAATGGCAAAGCAAAATAAAGACATGCCGGCAAATGGAAGATGGCGGCAAAGACGCGGGAAGTCAGTGGATGCACGGGCAATCTGTGATGTATATAAGAAGGCATGAGAATAAATGAGCCAGCAGTCGTTAGCAAGAGGAGGTCTCATGTCGTTGGAGCGAGAGACTGGCGTACACGTAATGGTCGCCGTCCGATCGTGGGGCTGGTGAACACTACAGGGCTGTTTCGCTGCAAATGTATTGGATATACATTGCGCGACGAAACTGCGGAAGCAGTGCTCGGCACGATGATCAATAATGCAATGGCTCTATGGTCTCTGTAGATAGATGGTCAAGTAACACAAAATACTGCTTCGCGGGGAACAACTGCTTTTCCCTGTCATAGAACTAAATAATTCCGTAATATAAATGTGTTTCAATGCGACACTCCGGACGTGTACGCAGACTGGAATTAGGTTTCTCCGACAGTCTTCTAAATCATGGGCATTTCAATCTGTGCAACAAACTCCGTAAACGGACATACATATATCAATGTTGACTCAATTCAATTCTAGCCAAACCATACAAGCCTAACCTAAGGAATCTTTCTTGAGAGTTACCAAGACTATGATAAAGTCTACTGAACAGCGGAGATCAATAGACTGTCATGTTCCCTATGAGCATGCTTTACGAAGACACGTACAGCAGAGCCGCGACGAAAACAAATTTTATAGGATGACATATTTATCTCAACGAAAAACGTATCATAGCGCACAATTAATCGAACAGTGTAATGTAAGCGAGATTTGCTATGGATTACTTAAAGTTGGCTAAAGTTCGTATGAATTTTAAAAGTACTGTAAATATAGTATACTATAAATAGGTGTTCTTGAACTTGGTCAGCTCTGCCATCAAGTCGCGATATTTAAATGCTTTTCAATCGTACGACAAAACATATTCGGTGCAAAGGACGTTGCTAATCGTTGTCTCTGTTGTAGTTATTACAATTTTCGGATGCTGCTGTTGTTGGTTATTGTGCTAAATTATTACTGCCGATTACTTTTTGTTGTTGTTGTTGTTTTGTTGTTTCTGTTGTTGTTGTTGTTGATAATGATGTCGTCGTCGTAATGTATCAGTGTTACTATGGTAGTTATTTACTGGTTTCCTTGTGCTTTCGTGTACGTTTGTTGCAGCCATGCGATTACTACTGCAGTAGTCGCCTCGATTTTGCTACGGTTTACTGTGCGGGGTGGGTTAGTTTCATGTCTGTTTCTAGTTTTTGACCTCGTCATGTTTCCTCGCCCGACCCGACCACACCATATTGACAGCGACCGCAGCAGCATATTGCAAGCCATTCATGAATTGGAATAGTCTCTGGTAAGTGAGTGATGCGTTCCGTCCGCACCGCATGTGCAGCTCTGTTTATCAACGCCGCAAGCAAACTAACTAGCAAACGATAGCGGTGAAGTTTGCACTTAATTCGGAGATAAAAGGCTCCGGCCTTCTCTGCGCATTTTCTACTCTATAAGGCTACACTAAATCGACACAAAGAGATGGGAGCACACAGTAATAGCAAACAGCAGTAGCAGCGAGGTAAAATGAAAGTGGTCCCCTCATAGATAGGGCTGTGCAGTAGTAGCCGCAGCAGCAGCAGCAGCATGATTCGTGTCCTTTTTAAGTAGCCACACCTCGAGCTTTGTCCTTGAATGAGAATGGGTGTCTTCTGTGTCGTCTCTTCCTTTCGCGCGCGTTCGGGCCAAATTGCCAGGCCGTGATGAGAAACCAGCAATTTTCGCCGTCGACCCTTTTGAACAACTCTTTGCGTGATTACCTACTGATGCTGGCTAGCTGGGCAGCTCGAGCGAAGCTCGAGGAAAAGCTTCAATGGCCGTTGAGCTAACGCCGTCAGCACATCGGCGTGGGCTCAGACGCCCTATGTCGCTGTTTTATGTTACTTGTCCACTCTCTAGCTCCCCGTGCTCTCCCTACCCTTACTATGTTTTCTATCTACTCTATCTCTCTCTCTCTCTGTCTCTCTCCTTCCCCCTTCTCTCTCTTGTTTTTCTGCTTGATGTCCCTTTATCCCTGCTTTACAAACACGCCAGGCCTGCTCTATCAGTTGGATGACACGTTGAGTGTGACCATATCTGCTGCCCAGTCGGCGTGTGGAGCACGCGCGGCATCCTCGCTGTATTGTTTTTGTCACCCCCCACCCACCCCCCCCGCCCCTACCAGTTCCTTCCCTTCCACGGCCGCCTTAGCATCCTACATTTTATATCCCGTCATTTCCTTTCGTTTCAATTTTTTTCGTTCCTCCTCCTTTTCCTTCCATGTATTTGCTTGACGCGTTTTTTTCGGGTGTTATCACGGCCAGTCTGCCGTGAGTTCTTCTTTTTCTTCTCTCTTTTGGTGTGATGTCGAGCGTACACCGGGCGTGGTGTCAGGACGGACGGACGGACGGACGAAGCGTGCTAGGCCTCTCTCCTAGCTCTCCTAACGGCTTCACGTCGAGCACATTTTAGCAGGCCGCCGCCGCCATTGCCGTGGCTACAGCGGCCGCCTCGGGGCCCGCCATTACCACCTACCTATATACCTACCTGCCTGCTTGGCTGGTACGGCCCTTGTCTTCAGATCTCTTCAGACGTTGCCCCGGGAGCCGGGCCGGGCCTGCCTGTGCGTTGAACTGAGGCTGCTACGCCTATGACAAAGAACGGCCGTGGCGACAACTAGGATTGTTAGTACTAGAAAGAGCTCTACTACTGCAACTATTACGACCCCCCTTCCTCACCCCCCCTCCCCCCCCCCCTCCCCCCCCCCACCTTACTTCACCATCTACTGCTCGAATTATTACTCTCTACTAGTAGTACTGTTATTACGATTACCTACTCAACGACTGTCACGCTCGACCTGAGTGACCATTGTCGTTTTGACTCTCTCTCTCTCTCTCATTCTGCTCTTGGTGACCGACCGGCGCAGTGGCGATCGTTTTCAGCGTATGAAAATATATTGCCGTCAGCTCCCATTGCCCATCTGCCAACAGAAGCATCAGCAGGATGACACAGCTTTCTTCTCGCTGTCTTTGTGCGTTGTGTTCGTTCTCGTTTCAAAACGCTGCCTGCCGCGGCTGATTTCTGAGTCGGTATGTGGATGGGTCAGTCTCTCGACAGCCATTGGCCGTATTTCATTCAAAACAAAAAAAAGGCGCACCCAGAGCTACTGGCACACTAACCGAATAGTCTCTCTGTCTAACCGAATAGTCTCTCTATCTAACCGAATAGTCTCTGTGTCTAACCGAAAAGTCTCTCTGTCAGGTCGGTTGTTCGGACCGAACTGGTGATCTACTCGACAGATGCTTTCGCCATAGCTGGCTAGATCGACAGACAGACCCGTAGAGAGTAGAAAAACAGACAGTAGAACACACCGAAAAATTGACATAAGATCCTCGTTATCATTGTCATCGACGTCGACCCTTCCGCCTTCGTAAACGTTGTACATTGGAGTACCAAGACCTGTCGCTGAGGAATACTGAAGTTGGTCGACGCATCTACCCAGCATATTTTCAAGCTAGGGACGCACATACATGTCCACATATATATATATATATATATATAAATATATTCTGAACCCAACCAAGTGTGAGGTTCACATAATCGGCTCAGATACAGCTGATATCTCCGAAATACAGAATCTACTTCCAGGCTGCCGCGTAACAGACGATAACCTGGATCTACTTGGCGTACCCCTGTTTTCTCGCCAACTTGGACCGACTATCGAACGCGGGAGAGAAAAACTCGAGATTGGTCTGAACCGTCTTCCCCAGCTGGGTGCTCACCGGGGGCTGTACCTTCTGCGTTCATGCTTCTCCGCGTCGAGGCTGAACTACCTGTTCAGGGGAGTCTTCAGCCTTCCCGGATCTTTTGGAGGAAATTAACTCGAAGATGGGTTTTGCGCTGGAATCTATACTCAATTTGAAGTTGCAAGACGATCCCCTAGTTCAGGCCTTCTTACCCGTAGCCAAGGGTGGACTAGGCTTGCCTGAAGCAAAATCGCTTTTAGTCGCAGCACACATCGCCTCCCTGCATTCGGCGACTAGTGGCGTTGAGTCTATTCTGGACCCCCAGGCGGTTGCGAACTTACAGGCCACGCTTGAACAGACCCAGGACGACGCCATTGCTTTCTGCGGGTCTCAACCAGAGACTCCTTCTATTCAGCGCGCGTGGTCAGAGCTGGCAAATGACGGTCGTTTGAGCGGCCTATGGGAACGAACAACCACGGCCGCTAGCAAAGCGAGGCTACATGCAGTCTCCTCGCCCGGTGCAGGTGCATGGCTGCACGCCCTCCCGAGCACTCAGCTGGGTATCCTCCTAGATGATGAGTCTACACGAATACTTGTCGGGTTGAGGTTAGGAGCAGAGCTAGTCTCTCCACACCACTGCAAATGCAGTGACGAGGTCGACTCCCTAGGCCACCATGGGCTTTCCTGTCCGCAGAGTTCAGGCAGAATTGCACGCCACTCGGCCTTGAACGAAACGTTTAGCAGAGCGCTGCGATCGGCAGGGTACCCATGCATATTGGAGCCCCCTGGTTTAGTTCGAGACGATGGAAAGAGACCTGATGGCATGACCCTGACTCCCTTTGAGCAGGGCCAAATGCTGGTGTGGGATGCAACCGTAACCGACTCTTTAGCCCCTTCAATGGTCGCTGCGGGCGCAGCTCGCCCTGGACACGCGGTAGCCCTAGCGGAAGCAGCCAAGTGCAGAAAGTATTCAGGCGTCTCTTACCTACACTTGTTCTCACCCCTTGCGTTTGAGACCTTGGGGGGGGGGCTGGGCTGCTCACGAAGAAACTGCTTAATGATGTCGGAAAAAGATTGGCACTCGCTACAGGAGACAAGAGGGCGGGCGAATACTTACTGCAACGTCTGTCATTAGATGTTCAAAGAGGGAATGCCGCCTCGATTAGAGGTACCCTGGCTAGGTGGACCAGCCCTAGCCTGGACCAAATGCTTTGAGTTATGCCCCAAGCGGGCTGTGCACATGTTCTTACATCACAATTGTATATCTTATACACATAAATAAATGATTATAATATGGAATATAACTATATATATATATATAAATATATATATATAAGATGGTCTATAGATACTTTATATATATATATATATATATATATCATATATATATAGAGAAAGAGAGAGAGAGAAGAGGGGCGAGAGAGACGGAGGGGAAGAGAAAGAGAGAGAGAGAGAGAGAGAGAGAGAAAGAGAGAGAGAGAGAGAGAGAGAGAGAGAGAGAGAGAGAAGAGAGAAAGAGAGAGAGAGAGAGAGAGAGAGAGAGAGAGAGAGGGAGAAGAGAGACAGACAGAGAGAAGAGAGACAGAGAGAGAGAGGGAGAGAGAGAGAGATGAGAGTCTATATATAGATAAGATAGAGAGTATATGAGAGATAGATAGAAATAATATATATATATTAGACATTATATATATATATAGATATATATATATATATACAGGTCCCCCAAAATCGTCCGGCAAATTCTGGGGTGTGGTACAACTCGGCGAAAAGTTTTACTAATGGAAACCACGGGCGGAAATATCTTTTTAGAGTAAGAGCGAAATTTCCAAAGTGAATGTGTCAAGCTTTTTATCCTGACATATATTTACTAAATTTGCAATTGCGAGAGCCCCAGTCATCATATGGACAAACCAATCATACCTGCGTGTTTAGAGAATTTGCGAATCTGCTGCACTGTACGTTAGCTAAAAACAAAACAAATGTAGTATTAAAGATAATTGCCAAGAAATTAAATTCTTTTCAATTCTTATATTTTGGCTTGCACGCTCAATTACCTTATTTTAGAAGACATTTTCGCCTACTTGTTTCATTGCAAAAAATTATCATTTTGCCGAGTTGTACTAGACTTAAAAGTTTGTTGAACGATGTGCATGTAAATACACACGTTGCATACGGTTCTGTAGCGACACACTTTACTAACATTACTGTAATTATTCAGAATGAGGGATGAGGCTCGTAGAAAGGCAAAATAAGAAAAGGCAATGAAAATTCGTGGTTGGCTCATGTCGTTCATCACTTCATGACCGATTGACGTAGTACCAAGAGAAAGCATATCTTGCTATCAATATGTCTGCAGGTAAACAGTACGGTGTATCTTTCGTAGGGCTTTCTGCCACTAGTGCCTCTAAAGGGCTGCCGCGCCTACACCGGTTGACACTGTGAGAAATGAGTTTCGCACATACTATAATTCGCTTGAACGAATATATGCCGTTGTTGCTACGGTTTTCAATCTATCTTTTTGTTGCGGTTATTACTATTAGGATTGCTATTGTTGACGTTACTTTTTTTGCTATCCATATTGCTGTTGTCACCGCTGTCATCGCTCAAGGCTGTCATTATTATGGCATCGTGTATGAAAAGAGTTGATACCTACCAATTTGAGTCGAGTCCGTAAAAACCACTACACCATCTGAAAGACAATTAAATCCCCTTTTAGAGAAAACTAGGACCTTGCGTTAGAATGTTTGTGTTGTTATAGTTTCAAATATTGAAGTAAAATGCGTCTAAAAATTCGTCTAAGACAATTGCAAGGTTAAACTGTTCAGTATACATTAAAATCAATTTTGTGTGTTAGTCGTGTGTCTAACCTCTGTCTATCCTAATAGAGACCGCCGTGCGATTTAGCATTGAGCTAACTAATTTATCAATTAATTGGTGTGGGATCTTATTCCACTTCGCACGCCTGCAAGTCATGAGTCACGGAAACGTTACTGTTCGCGTTGAGTTAATTCTATCTTCTGCGAGGTAACCGAGGTGCAGTGGTGCGCGGTTTAGCAGTAGATGTGAATCGAGATCAAATTTTCACCAGCCGCTTTTCCACAGGGCACGACGTGGGGTGTCAGAATCTCATACATACAACATACCGTTGAGCAGCTAAACCTCTTCTTCTTATAAGGGAACTGATTTTGCTTACGGAACCTTTACGAGTTTGGCATTCCTGCCGACGGAGATTGCATCCAAACGCTGACTCAACCATGAATGAAACCATGATCCGTCATAACACTTTACAATGCAACATTGCGCAAACCGCTCATCGTCGGTACACTCCGTGTTTTCTCAATCACTGTCTTAAAGACTCGTCCTGCTTTCCTCCGTCAACAGAACGGCCAGCCATCGATCAACAGCTCAATTTTAATGATTTCGAGCAAATTGGCATCGTGCTTTTCATATTATTCCGTTTTCGCCTTACGCAGAACGCAAACTTACGACTATTTCAGAAGCACTAACTACACTGAGCTGCTGTTGTAACTGGAGAGCAAAACGCCGGAGATTGCGCAAAACCTTCAATGAGAGGAAGCAGTTATGCTGATGAGTTTTAACTCGAATCCTTTCCTAGCCCAGTTTGCCGGTGAGAATACACCGTTGGTAGACTTTGTAAACTATGCGGTGGATTGGTTCATATTCAGTTATCACTGGCTATAGAACGTTATATTCTATAGAAAATTTCAAGCAAAGCAACAAACTGGGCGATTCTCTCTCGTGTGAGGTATTCATTTCTCAGGTCCCGTTTATTGGTCTTTTGACTGAACAATGATTTAGATATATACGAGATAGAGTAATATTGCCTGTGCACACGTTCTCGGGAGACAAGTGTAGCTCAATTTTTAGTCCTTAATAAATAATTGAATCTACATATATATATATATATATATATGATTTAGATTGTGCACTTTAATGGACACTTGATTACTGTTTGGCCGTGTAGCTCTGTGGGCTCGCCGGTAGATTCTATTTATCTGCGGCCGCATTAAATGCATGGGGGGGAGGTGAGTATGCTAGATAATTGGCGGTAGCCAACTGCTATATACACATTCTTGTTGCATGGTGTAACACCACGTACGCATCTATGCTCATCGACATGATCGGCTAGCATCTGTGTTCTAATTTTATCACCGCTTCGCCTAACGGCATTAGTCTGCTAATGTGGGTAATTTTGAACTTTCTAGGCTCTGCCTCGACAAGGTATATAAATAGACCCGCGATAACAACACAACAGTTTCCTTCGTCACTAAAAGCAAAGCTTTCTATACTATCTGTAATGGTAATCGAATTGTCCCAAGATAGCGTATCGCAATCTTATGATTTCTTTTAAACGGATGTTCAACATCCATTTATGCGCGTATCTATTGCGTATGAGTACTGACAATATCATTTTCGATTGACTGTCACCCCCATAGAGCTTTCGCCAGTCGGCTTTTGGACGCGGACGCAAGCTTCACAGGTGTCCATCTGTCTATTTGAGGATGTCGATTGTGACTTCAATTCAAGTGAGCAATGTCGTGGCTAGACGCACTAGACGTGCGTTATGGGATGCCTGCAAATGGCTCAAGTTTGATGTCGTTTCTTTATTATTGCTCGCAACTACCACAACTACCGATTCTAGACATTCAGACATTTTGCTGGCAACTGCCTTCTTGGCCTGTTGGTCGTGCTCTCTTGCCAGGTTTCAACAGGTTGGTGAAACAACCATACCCCGTTGTTGTTCCATTACTATCGTCAACGCTCCGTAGAGTTGGTAATATGATGTCGTTTCAGCAGCATTCAACTTGTGCGAAGCTTAAAAACTCGTAGTAGTAGAAGAGCGAGAGCTGCTACTCTTTAGCTGCCTTTAGCTGGACAAGTTGCTCCCGTAGCGAACGTTGCAGAATCAACTCATCCGGACGGATGGTCGCGTCAACGAGAAAGAAACTAATTGAACTCGATGGGCTTGATGTTTAGTTCTCCAATTTAAGCGAGCCCGTTGTTAACTATCTGCACTACTCTCGCCGCTTTTTAGTTGGTTGCTCGTTCGACGATTGTGGAGGAGAGAGGAGGTGTACAATGCCTCTACTGTAGATATAAAGCGAATTCACGACTACAAACATTTGTGGCGTTATCACAAACCAGTTGAGGTGGCTAGGCATATCGGGCAAACAATTAAATGAAGTTTAACGTATTTTGCTGGTTCACAGTTCGTCTTTTTTGCACGGCTTTACCGATCGTCTCGAGTGATGCCGCTTTATGGACTGTACGACCTTTCACATAATTATCTAAAACAAGCTGAATAAATTGCTTTAATAGATTAGGTCCAGTCCATTCTCCGGTCTAGTGGTCGCAGTGTTTCGCGCCTAGCCATAGTCGGCGGCTGAACTCCAAAGGCGATTCACCTTAATCGTGTCGTAAGTCGCGAAATTGTTTCTCATCCCTATTTAGACGTTCTTTGTTTGCAGTTGACGCTCAGTATCGGTACTAAGGCAGCATATGTCTTCGTAGTCGGTTCTTCCAAAAAAAAGCTGGTTCCTTAACTGACCAAATGGCCTTGGTATAAGATGGTATTGTAGAGTTCGGCCTCGCGTATTTTCAGAATACTCAATTCTAGAAAGTTCTCGAAACGATATTTAAATGGTGTCACGTCTCAATTTGCTCATAAAACCGCTTGAAACTCATAGAATTCCTGTAGCGGTTGTCGTTGTAAACTCTCCTGTATGACTAGAGAGAGAGATATTGGCGGCAATTTAAACTTCGACAGGCCTTTTATATGCTGTATTGCGGCCTATTGTATCTACCCGCATTGAATGCGTGGAGGAGGTGAGTGT
This sequence comes from Dermanyssus gallinae, assembly GCA_003439945.1. Classification (NCBI taxonomy): domain Eukaryota; kingdom Metazoa; phylum Arthropoda; class Arachnida; order Mesostigmata; family Dermanyssidae; genus Dermanyssus; species Dermanyssus gallinae. The sequence goes on from QVRM01002198.1 coordinate 16,523, forward strand.
GCCGGGTAGTTGTCGGTAGCTTGCTTATATATATATATATATATATATATATAATTTTTTTTTTTTTTTTTTAATGCAAAACCGGTAAGGAAGTTGCCAGCTTCCTTTTTAGCTAATGCAAGCGTAGCATCAATATTTTGTATTCTAATGCCTGTTCATATTTTTGCAGCTAGCATATGCCTACAATATACAACCACATTATTGCTGGCCTTATTCTGTTTTTAGTCAGAAATGATTTTTATTTTAGCGTAAACAAAGTGAGGCGTAAACGTGTGTCTCCTTCTAACCCTTTATCAACCTTAAGTACTCACCCTTTTGTCGATTTCCACTGGTATCTAAGATGTGTTTAGCCAAATTGATGAGGAACAAACGAGTCCCCTTACTGATGGATCTTTCAATATTTATTGCCATACAAACAAGCATGTTTTGCCACCTAGTTCAGAATATTTCTGTCTTTTTGGAATTTTAGCATGTTCCGCTACCCAACTTGGTCTTACTATGTCAATTACTTTGTAACTTTTTGGACGTCCGTATTTTAGTAGATTCATGCATAACCGTTTACAGATGTTACAAATTGTTTTGTTGTTGGCAAACACAGATTATAACAAAGTGCTCTCGAGACAACAAAACTAAAGAAATCTAGTGCCAGCGTAGCGGCTTCGTTGTGAGTCGTATGGCGGCCCTCGTTAATTATTGGCCATCAAAACACGACAGGCATACAGGCTTGTATGTCTCGACCGAATCGGACAGCCGCTGCCATAAATGCGTTAGCGCGAGGTCAGACGACCCACCCTTGCGAAAACCGAACTGGGTAGGCGATAGGAAACTGATCGACTCTAAGTATCGATTTAGTTTGATCAACACTAGTTTCTCAATGACCTTAAAGATATAGTCAACAACCGAAATCGGCCTATAATTTGCTGCGCGGTTTCGTTCACCCTTTTTCTTAAATAAAGGAAATTCCACCGTATTTTTCAGCCGTGCTGGAAAGTTTCCCGATTCAAACGAACGATTTATAATGGAAGTCAGGGTCCTGCAATCGAACGAGCCGCTAGCTTTAACAATCTGGCAGGTACACCCATGACACTTCGGTTCAAGGTTGCCTTAAGACTGGAGAGGATACCAAAAACCTCGAAAACAGAGATAGTAGAGAGCTATTATTATTATTATTATTATTATTATTATTATTATTATTATTATTATTATTATTATTATTATTATTATTATTATTATTATTATTTTTATTTTTATTATTATTATTATTATTATTATTATTATTATTATTACATGTTAAACAATGTTACAGTTGTGAGGTCTGAACGTATTATTGCAATGTTTTGTTAAATGATTAGTTCACTCCATGGCGCCTAAAATAGATGCCGCGTTCCCTCTGCAAACGGCCAACTACAACGCTTGCCTCAAGAATTGACCCTCTCTTCGGTCGTTCGTGATCTCCTGAATTCGCTTACTCAAATCTTTGAGAAATGCTTCGGTTCCCTGATTGGTCCTAGTGTCTCCATGGCAATAGGCACAAAAATATATCTTGTTCCCAGTCCAGCATATTTAAATCGTTTTCTGGCGTCCGCGTGCTTTGCTACCCACCCCGGCTCAACAGAGCTATGGTGTAAATAGGAAGCCGCGGTTGTGCACGAAACCGTTGCATCCTAAGCTAGGGACTTTCCATGTGACCATAATGCAATGGTCACCCCATCAGGTCTTTCTTCGCCAGCGGACTAAACCTCTCGGTTCAAGTGTAGATGGTATACCGGCTTTCCTAAGGGACCTTATGATCACACCGTTTAGTTCAGCATGTCTGGACGATCTACCGGCGCTCTTCGGGCAACTCAGTGGGTGTAGGCCACTGGAATCCACCATCTCCCCGCACAATTTGCACTGAAACGGCTCGCAGACGCTAGCGCCGATTCTAAGTGCTGACATCATGCGGAAAGAGTTGGGATCCAGCATGGTGCCGAGCTGAGGCGAGGGTAAGACCTTAAGCCAACCCCCACTGAAGTTGTCTTGTGCCGCTAAGAATACGGCGCGGTCTCTCCGGGAAAAAAGCTCGTCTAAGATTTCTCTGCTCTTTTTTTTTGCTTTTGAGCTTATCTAGGTTATAATGGCTAGGGTATTTTTCTAAAGGGCCCGGGTCTAGCATGGTTCTAATAGTGTCCCGTGCTTTACTGGTGTCATATCTTATTTGTGGTCGAACTGCCTCTTCCACTAACGAAGCCGCCACCGGACCAAATTGCACCAGTGAAGCAGCGTAGCAGACCGGAGCTAGGTCAGTGGCACTCCTTATTCCCAGACCACCTTCACGTATCGGAAGACTTGCTCTCTGCCAGGTGTTCTCTTCTAAATTTACATTTAGGACTTCACTAAGTATGTCTCTGCTGACGTCATCATACGCCGTTAATTCTTCGGGGCACGTCAAAGCAGGGCATGCACGCAGTATATAGTGAAATCTTGAAGACCCTAGGCTATATCTCCAAATGCACAGCGCAGCCTGCCACGGTGCAAGCGTGTCAGTCGTGGACGAATTTTGGTAAGGGCTTCTTTTTTCTCAGAGAGTGTATGCGAAATTCCGTCTTGCTTTACGGGGGCCCCCAAAACTTCTAAGTTGTTTAGCTCTACAGGCCTGATGCCAGGGAGTATTTCTGTGATCTTCTGAATTGCTTCCTCCCTCTCCTGAAGTGAGCCCCCGACAGCAGTAATTATTATTATTATTATTATTATTATTATTATTATTATTATTATTATTATTATTATTATTATTATTATTATTATTATTATTGGCGCCAAGGAGTGCGGACGTGTGCGTATGGAGCTCCGAGGGAACACACCTATCCGTGTGTGTGCAGGACGGTAAACCCAGCAAGTGACATACCAGAGTGATGAGTGTAACTCAGTGATAATTTTGGTGTACTGTGTGTGGCCGTTCGACGGAGAAGCCAGCGGCTAAGACGCTGAGAAGTTCTAACTATGACACGATGAAGCAAAACGAAACCACCAGCATAACGGCCCGGAGGCTCCGAGCGGCACGCCGCTGCCATTCAAATTCGAATTCTAACGGCTGCCCAACCAACATTTTGAGTTTGGAACATTCAAAAACTCACCGCGCCGACAATAAAAACGGGATTTTCACTTGGAACCGCAAGGCATGAGAAGTGGACAGCCGCAGCAAAGCCAGCAACTGCTCTGTTTCAAAGGAGAAGCAACAGTAATGGCTAATGAGTTTCAATGTCCGTGGTGTTCGATGTGCTTTCCTACAAAGAGGGGTGTGCAGATTCACGCAGGAAGGACTCATAAAAAAAAGATAGGCGAGTCTAGTGGGCCAGCAGTGCTTCAACAGGCCGCTGCCACTCTTAGCAGCGTCTCACAGCCGCTGCCTTCTCCGCACGCTTCACTAGTGGAACCCTCTCCTCACCCCGCCAGCCAATCTCCAGTGAACGGAGGCCCGACACCTGATGATCATCTGCCGCCCTCTTCTCCCCTTTCTCTTCACAAGCTACTCGCCAACGCCAAGATGACACGCAAGGTGCTGCGCAGGATCCCAAAGGGAGCGAGAATACCCTTGCGCGGACTCTTCCACCGTCTGCTTAAAGACGTCGTGAAAAAGAATGACGAAGCGAGCTGGACCGCGCTGCTCACCCTCGCCCCAAAAGTCCTCCACGTCGAAAAAGAAACCCAGGGAGGCCATAGCTTGGCCAGCGTAGTCAAAGAAAAGGTGGCCCTTTTTGGGGGTGCCGCTCTCACTTGCGTGGAAGCTGAGGGTCGAGGCAAACGTATATTGACGGATAAAGCTCGCGCTCAGATCGCTGCTCACAAGCTTTCCATGGATTTTAATGTGCGGAGCGCTATTAGGATCTTGTCTTCCGATGACACGATTGCGCCCGTAACGGAGGAGTCGATTAATGAGATGGTGGCAAAACATTCTCCTGCTCCTGCAGGGGACGTGGTGCCACCGTCCCCTTTCGGCTTGCCAGCGGTCGGGTCGTGCTCAGGCGAGGATGTTGCCAAGGCACTTCGCTCCTTTCCATCCGGTGCGGCGGGAGGCCTCGACGGTCTCACGCCTGACCATCTAAAATGCCTTCTCCCTGCTAACGGAGACCACAACGATGTACTGGAAACACTCGCCAAAGTATGCGACATCATACATAACGGGCAAGTTCCGGAGGCTGTGAGAAACGTGATATATGAAGGGTGGTTTATCGCTCTGAAAAAGAAAACCGGAGGATACCGACCCATAGCCGTCGGCTGCACTCTGCGAAGATTGGCCACAAAGACCCTGCTTCCCCAGGTCAATGTGAAAAGCTACCTGCAGCCACGGCAGATGGGGTACGCCACTCAAAATGGTGCAGAAATAATTGCTCACACAGCTCGCACCTTTCTCGAACACAACGAAAAATGCTGCCTTCTAAAATTAGATTTTAAAAATGCGTTTAACTTAAACAAACGAGGACACCTCTTGACAGAGATTTCCAAGCACGCCCCGGCCCTCTATCCAATGATGCACCAGGCATATAGCAAACCGACTCCCCTAATGTTTGATGAGGTTGAAATTAGGTCATCAGCCGGTTGTCAGCAGGGAGACGTAGCGGCTCCTCTTGCATTTAGCCTGCTTCTGCATCAGTACGTCAAGCAGGTGGCATCCAAGGTCCCTTTGTTTTACCTCGACGATGGGACCCTTCTGGACAACGATCCTTCGGTGTTACTCAGAGACATCAAGGATCTTCGAGCGTTCGAGAAATGGAGCGGGCTGCAGCTTAACCCATCTAAATGCGAGCTATTTCTACAGGGTTTTGAGGACGAAGAGAGACAGCAGGTGATCGCTGAATTTAACAGCAACCTCCCGGGCATCCTTGTAAAGGATCGATGTGATTTGGACCTGCTGGGTACGGCGGTGTTTCCCGACATGATCGGTCCGATACTAGCCGAGAAGGGAGAACAACTTTCCCAGCTTTACCAGAGACTGGGCCATCTTGGTAGACATCAAGCCTACTTCCTGCTCCGGCACGCAATGGGAGTGCAAAAGGTCCGGTATGTACTACGGACCTCACCTGTCTTCCTACTACCGTCAGAAACACTGAACCTCGACGACCAGGTGAGGAGAGCCTTGGAAAACATCCTTGACCTAACGCTTGATGATAAGGCATGGACGCAGGCAAGCTTACCGGTCCGGCTGGGTGGAATGGGCATTCGTTCGGCTACGGACCTTGCCTTACCCGCTTTCCTTGCTTCGTCGCACAGCTGCGCCTCTGCAGTGGCCGCTACTGCCGGCGGACTCATCAGCCACCAACAAGACGCCGCTCGGATCTGGGATGCGCGTCAGTCTGGTCGTCCATCTGAGGAACAGGTCACTAGGCAGAAGGGGTGGGACCAAATCGCCACTCAGGCTACCCACTTAACTCTTCTGTCTGCCTGTGAGTTAGATATAGACGGCATTAGACTGAAAGCGGTTTCATCCGACGCTGCCGGAGCGTGGCTTGACGTGTTTCCGTCCGAGCTAGTCGGCAGTAAGCTGGCTGATGACCACTTCCGTGCCGCCAGTGGCCTCAGACTTGGCATTGCCATGTTTGAGACAGAGGCATGCCCGTGTGGTGGAACGGTGGATGAACGTGGCCTGCACCGACTTAGTTGCACTAAGCTGGCTGGGCTTACGCAGGGCCGCCACGATGCCATAAATGACATCCTCGGGCGCGCTTTCAGACAAGCCGGCTACCGCGTCACACTGGAGCCTGGTGGACTACAGAGCGACGACAAGCGTCGACCGGACGGCCTTACCAGCCGAGACTGGGACCGCAATCGGCCGCTGGCATGGGACGTCACCGTCTCCGACACGTACGCTCTCGGCTATCGTGCACTAGCCAACGCGGGCGTCGGCAACATTATCCACCAACGGGAGATGCACAAACGGCGCCTATACGCGCATCTCCTTGAGGACCACGTTGTAATGGCGTTCGGCCTCGAGTCATCTGGCGTTTGGGGCAAGGATGCACTCAAACTGACAAAGGAGCTTGGGAAGAAGCTCTTCGAGACCACAGCGGAGCCAAGATCGACCGCTTTCCTCCGACAGAGAGTGTCATTAGAATTACAGAGAGGCAACGCCAAGATGATGTTGAGTGGTCACCGACACTCAAGCAATAAGAATAATATAAGCAATATTGTAGATATTATATAAGTAATATATTGATAATTGTGATACATGTACATATTGATAAAATAAACCCTTGTTCCAAAAAAAAAAAAAATTATTATTATTATTATTATTATATTATTATTATTATTATTATATAATGTTACAATTTTGAGGTCTGAACGTATTAATGCCAATTCTTTAAATAATTATTTCACTTCATGGCGCCTAAAATAGATGCCGCGTTTCCTCTGCAAACGGCCAAAGACAACGCTTGCTTCAAGAATTGACCCTCTCTTCGGTTGCTTGTGACCTCCTGAATTCGCATACTCAAATATTTGAGAAATGCTTCGGTTCCCTTGCTGATTGGTCCTAGCGTCTCCATGGCAATATGCACAAAAGTATATCTTGTTTCCAGTCCAGTGTATTTAATGCGTTTTCTGGCGTCCGCGTGCTTTGCCACCCACCCCGGCTCAACTGAGCTATCGTGTAATAGGAAGCCGCGGTGGTGCACGAAACCGTTGCATCCCAGGCAAGGGACTTCCCATGAGACCATAGTGCAATGGTCACCCCATCAGGTCTTTCTTCGCCAGCGGTCACTAAACCTCTCGGTTCAAGTGTAGATGGTATACCGGCTTTCCTAAGAGACCTTATAATCACACTGTTTAGTTCAGCGTGTCTAGATGATCTACCGGCGCTCTTCGGGCAACTCAGTGGGTGTAGGCCACTGGAATCTACCATCTCTCTACACAGTTTGCACTGAAACGGCTCGCAGACGGGAGCGCCGATTCTAAGTGCTGACATCCTGCGGAAATTATTATTATTATTATTATTATTATTATTATTATTATTATTATTATTATTATTATTATTATTATTATTAATTATTATTTATTATTACTGTTTAAATGTTACAATTGTGAGGTGTGAACGTGTACTCCTTGTCTTCTCCTAACTCCTAAATATTATTCTATGGAACCGACAATACAGCCGGCGTTTCCTCGGCACACTGCAAGCGACAGCAGTTGCCGTAGAAACTCGCCTTCGCACCGATTCCCTGTGAGATCTGTAATCCGTTGGCCCAGCTCACTGATGAATCTCCTGGTTCCCTTGCTTACCGGGCCCATTGTTTCCATCGATATTGGCACTACGATATAACTTGTCTCCAGTTCTTGGTACTTGCGTTTTTTCCCATTATCTGCGCGCTCGGCAACCCATCCCGCTTCTAGTGAACTGTGGGTATATACGAGGGAGCCACTGTACAGGACACTGTAGCATCCCATACCAAGCATCTGCCGTTAGCCCATAGCGGGATTGTTACACCGTCAGGTCTTTTGTCGTCATGAAGTCCTAATCTGGGCTCGAGCGTGCTTGGTATACCAGCTCTGCGAAAGGCTCTTCTTATAATTGCATTGATTTCAGCGTGTCTAGAAACTCTACTATGGCTTTTGATGCAGCTAAGAGGGTGAAGTCCATCCTCAGTTACTGTGGTACCACATGCGCGGCAACTGTAGGGGTTGCAAACCGGGGCATCTATTCGAAGAGCTGTTACCATGCGGAATGAGGTGTTGTCCAGCATGGTACCCAGCTGCGGGGAAGGGAGACACTTTATTATTATTATTACTTCCAGACCTCATCAAGTAAAGTTTCCATATTCCTGTTTGTCTCGAGGTGAGCGACCGTAGTATTATCTAACGTGGCAACGTTACGGTTTAGTTTGCCTGCAATTTCCACTGGGTTTTCCAAGGTTTTATCATCGCCAACTAATAACGCGGACGGTAAGTCTGCTACAAAGTCCGTTGATGAATTTCGATAGTTTAGAGGAGTCGTCACGCAAGCATTTTAAACGATTTCGATAGAACGCAGTTCTCACAGCGCGGGTGCATTGAGGTAGCTGCGACGGCTCGTTCAATAGGCAGTTTTTGCGTCCATCGAATTCATCTTACGGTGTTCGCGGTACAACTTATTAACTCTGCAATGCAGCCGCCGAAAACCTGCTGAGCAGGAAAACTGACCCGCCTTGCACCAACTATCAGAGGCAGGAAAATCAACAAGGTCAAATGACATTTCGTATGCAAGAAGCAGGATATGACTAAAAGCGTCGAATGCCGAATTTACATTAGTGACATCATAAACCATTAACTACAATATATATATATATATATATATAAACTAAATAAAATCTATTAATTAGTATATATATATATATATATATATATATATAAAAGCTATTGATTCGTTTATCCGTTGTTTATAATTGTAAGCATAAGGGATGTTTTACACAGCGCCGGAGCATTCGCGCACCCCCAGCTGGGAGTCGTAACACAGGTTGCACGGTTTTTAGAAGCCAAAGTTACCGTTATCAGCGGAGTAGCATCAGAGTGCGTACGGATGTATAGAATAGACAGACAGATCGAGGAGGAGGATGTGGACAGAAAAATGAACCACTGTCTTGCTGTTGCTTTTGGATAGCGCACGGAGAAGTTGTCAGTCACCGCGCACCACGTTTTTGTGCTGTCGCATTACGCATCGGGCGTGTGACGCCACGTTTTTCCACGTTCCAGTGCTTCAACTCCAATGGTCACGCACGCACGTATAAGAGTGTGACGATCCAAGTGTGAGGACACGCAACGAGAAGTACAAGTGTCGAACTGCGTGTATCTAAAGGTACACGATACACCACGGTTACCTAAATAAGCAGCAGTAGCCTTTGCAGCTGAAGCGTTGAAGCAGCTGAAGCCAGCAGCAGCAGCAACAGCTGCAGAAGAACACCTGCCACACCATTGCCATTGGCCAGTAGCCCGTACACTTGATGTTTGTATGTTATCTATATATGGCGCCCGTTGCGTGTCAGAGTATCTGTATGTTTGTGTGTGTGTGTGAGAGAGAGAGAGAGAGAACGAGAAAGAGCTAGAGAGAGAGGGAGATAGAGGGGGAGAGAGAGAGAGGGGAAAGAGAAAGAGAGAGAGATGGGGCAGAGGGAGCGGGTACGTGTCTTTGTGCGTGCCTAAGCACAAGTGTGTGTGCGAGAGCGTGTCTCATTCTGTGCCGGACTGCTACCCGGGGGTGCTCGCGTGAGTCTGCGAACGAGTAAACAACATACGTATACTTACTTAGCTACTCACCCCACATGTTGTGGTACATCTGGTATGCATGGATGGCTGCCTGCTGATCGTCGTCGTCGTCGTCGTCGTAGCTTTCGTCGTAGGTATGTCGCCGGGGGGGCGGACGGCGGCGGCGGTTCGGGGGGCACCCGACAGCTACCCCCCCCTACACGAACACTATATCTATTTATCTCTGCGTACGGCCGCGCGTGTGTTTGTCATGGGCGAACGAGCGAACGAGCGTGCCTCGACTAACCTATTTACTTAGGCTACGAAGCATGTAGTAGTCGTAGTAGTAGTAGTGGTGATAGCATAATAGTGCTGGCGTCATTTGTGTATGTTGTTTGTTTGTATGTGCGTGTCTATGTTTGTCTGTATGTGCGTGTGTATGTTTTCGTATGAATGTACCTGCGTACGTGAATGTACCGATGCATAATTCATCCAGCAGCCTTTCGTCGTGGTGGCACTACTTAGGTGGGCCGGCTGGGCGGACGGTCGGCAAACCAACCAACCAACCAATGCGGCGCTGAGGACGGGACTTTTTCTTAATGGAGGAGCGCCGGCATGCCATCATCATGACTGCCATGACTGCGGCGTGCCCTGTTCCACTCTGTATATAGTACAGTTTGCAGGCTAACCGTTGTTTCCGATGCGCGGCAGCGACTATCCGAACTACACCGTGGCCGATAGATAGATAGATTAGGTAGATAAATAGATACACACTTCTCCTTTCCTCAGAAGCGTAATAGATGCGCTGGGGGTCGACGGGGGGGGGGGGGGGCGGCTCTAGAGAAGAGACACGCGCCGCGGGCGACATGGACAGCGTTGGCCGGCTAATCGATCGAGAGGAATCGGCGGTCTCGGGGGGATAATAAAAATGACACTTTTTGTTAAAACAAAGGTTTATTATTAATATGCACAGATATCATATGATGATAATAATATGCGTATCAATATTGCCATTTTAAAATGTTCTTTTGAACGTATATTTTATCAACCTAATAGTTTTCAACCAGCTGATTGAGCAACGGGTTTGCGGCGGGGGCAAGAACGCCAAGGGAAAGCTTTCCCCGGAAGTGAACGCTCGCGAGGTTGTAACAGGAATGGAATCGGGGCGTTGTCGGAGACACCAGAAGCGTTGAACCCACCATATCATTTCGGATCTCAAGGTTATAGGATAACCGAGAACACGAAAGCTTCACTTCTCACCTGACGCAGATGATGAAGGGACGCAGGTGTTTCTAGAAGTACCTGCTTAGGGGTAGGTAAGCTCCTGTCGACCCCAAGCTAAGAATATAAAAAAACACAGAGAAAAAGAAGCGCGCAACCCTTTTTCATCAACGTGGAGCGCAAGCGATTTCCTTGAAAAATTATTGTAACATACATTTCAATTTTAAGTCGTTTTTGCCAACTCGTAGCGCGAATGATAGAAGCTGCGTTGCCCTTTCATAGGGCACGTGATAGTAACTGCCATAATATTTTCCATCTGCAAGAGCTTCTAACTTTCATGCCAGATCACAAATGTTGATGTATTAAAGCTCGTAGGCCTAAGAGTCTCTAAATATTTTGTTACGAAATTGTATCCTAAATTAGAGTATTTACATTAATTTTTATTCCAGCATGTTCTGCAACCCATCTAGCGGCGATAGAGCTGTTGCGTAGATATGAGGACGCTGCGGTGCGATACACGGTAGTGTCATAGGCTAAACATTCACCGTGCGTCTATTGTAAATCCATGGGGTGTCGTATCGCTAATGTAAACAGACAGATCTAGTATGCCGTCTAATTATGGAGCTGGCACAGGGCTTGAAGCCAGTCCCCACAAAAAAGTAATTTATCCTGCGCGGCGTAAGAACATTGCAGGGCATCTCAAAGATGGAAGCCTATCCAAAGCCTTGCTCGCTATGTTTGTGGTCTTAATTGCTTCCTCTGCATTATTTCTTATTCTAAAAATATCGGATTGTACGTTCAGTGTCTTCGCGCAGTGATTCCGCAAGAGGAATCCAAACTGGTCTAATTAGGCCGCATTACGAATGCAGCCAAACAGACAGCAGTCCTGATTCCGGGTCTTGTTATCGAGCGCGACTTTATCAGAAGATTGTATAGTTGGGATGCTCGACAAGACGTAAGAAATCTTAGGGAGCCAAAAACGGCACTTTGAGACGGCAAGGGTCGTCTATACATGTATAGCTCTCAAACGGGGATGGGCCGTTTTAAGCATCCCTTAAGCTGAAAATGCTTTTGGAATCCTCTTCGAGCCCGTAGGAGGGCCTAGGCTTTCTAGATAGTCTGATCGACCGACTCATGCTATTACGGAAAGGCTTCCTTCATCACATGTATTGCCAGTTTCGCGATCTTGAGGGTCCGCGCAGTTTGCTGCGTTAAGCGCTAGCCCGCTATATTTCGCAAAATATATACTGATCGTAGATCAGCTGCGATTTGTATTTGCCGGCCTGCCCAGTCTCACATCACCGAAATACCAAATAAAAAAAGAGATCCTTTAATTATGTGAATTGTTGGGATATTGCAAGACCAAAGAGACGAGTGGACTCTGTGTGTCAGATTTTATTGATTTGCTCCCCCAAGTGCAGCTACTGCTGCTGTAGCTTTTCTACACCAGTGGCAAGGGTTTGGGAATTTTCTTACCTCTACGTACTTTTTTGTTATCTCGTCTAAGATTTGCGAGCGGTACAGGACGCATTGCGAAAATTCAGTTTAACCAGAACTCTCGCAGGCTCTTTAATGTTGACGAACAAGCGAGCTGCATACACTGTTGCTTTTAGCACCATCCTGAACCGCAACATAAACCTAATTTGGTCTAACCGCTGCAATAATCGATTTCTATTTGCGATCGCGGCTATCTGTTTGGCAAACTCTACACAGAGTTCGGCGCAGAAATTTGCAGCATAGTGCGTCTCTTTCAGAGCGGTGAGGCTTGCGCCACACGACGTTGGTAGGCAAAATCGCAGTAAAGTTCCGTTTAGAAGTATATCAGAGAACGTATTTAATTTTTTTGGAGAGAAACGACGAAGGTAAAGCCAGAGAAAATCTCTAAATATCGGATGGTCGAAGACTGTCCAGTCTA
>QVRM01002199.1:0-29563 GCA_003439945.1 Dermanyssus gallinae
TTATGTGCGGTAATCGGGCAGATTCAGAGCACGCAGGTGTGTTTGGTTTTCGATGTAATGCCAAAGTAATACCGAGCCTGGGGGGGTGGGGAGGAATCCGGGTTTAGTGGGTTTGCGAGTCTCACACTAGTCACGCAGGCTGCTAGTGGCGCATGTGCATCATGCATTACCGAAACCTCCCAGAACAAAAAAAAAAAAAAAAAAAAAGGTGTGTTTGGTACAAATGAGTGCAACGTCTAGCCAGCATACTTTCTACTTAGGAGTGCAGCATGATCGTAACAAATAAAAGCGACATTTTTCTTTAGTAGACAAAATTAACGTTGACTGGAGATATGAATTTCGTAATAGACGTGTTAAAATTCCAGATAATCGCCACAGCATTGACGAGCTGAGATACCCGCAGTAATCAGGAAGTGGTTCAGTCTATATATATATATATATATATATATATATATATATATATATATATATATATATACACTAACTCTTTTATATAGTCGAGCCCGGTGGCGTGGTGCATTCGCCTGCGCCTCGCGACCGGGGGAGACACAGGCGCGCGGGTTTGAACCCCACCGTTGCACATTTGTATTTATGGGGTCCGTCTATGAAGCAATGCGAAAAGCAGTACCGTGGTAGTTGAATCTTGGCTGAGGGTCAGCCCGAAAAGTATATAACTTTTTTATAGATGCATTATAATACTCGATAATCGCCATACCATCCACCGGCATACTTACCGGCTTACTGCCACCGGTGAGGCACCGGCGGCAGTAAGTAAAATGTTAAATTTTTGCACGCATCGACACATATAAACATTTCGTATAAGTAGATATATGTATGTACTGTGCCTAACTCAGTAGTTTGTGCTGCTGTCCGCTATATATTACGTACTAAATCAGGACCTGACCGATAATGTCGATTAAACTTGTTTACCTCTCCGTAGTAGGGGAAGGAAGCGGGCGGGGCGTCATAGCGTAGCGTAGACAATATTGTTATTGCGTCTACAAAAGTTACAAAGGTTACAGGCAAGAGCAGTTCAATACAAAACTGATTTATCGTTAGCAGCCGTCGTCGTCGTCGTCATCGTCGTCTGCTTTCTCGGTAGCCAAGCCAATTGTGGAAGCAGGGATGCTTGCTCCAAACGGAATGTACTTTTAGGTGTTGTGGCTATTTATAGATAATAGCTGCCTTCAGGCGCACTGCTGCCTCGAATGACTCCCGAGTGTCGGTAACCAGCGGTGGCGTCAGAGACAATTGTGTGTGGTGTATTGAGTAGTATTGAGAAGAAGGAGGAAGCGGTCGAATACCTGCCGGTGTAGGAAGCAAGAACACTGAGTGAACAATGCATGAAGAACGCAGGCCAATCGAACAAAGCCAAGACCGTCCAAGACGACAAAGTCCTCCAGTCATGCGAAAACGCAGGCAGAGATGTGTGCGCTGTTGTCTGTGATAGTGCCTACCTTCACTACAAGAGGGGCGGCGACTTCGCGTCACGACTGCGTCACTTAGGCTTGGTTGTCGGATTTCGACAGTTCGCGAAACTTGAACTAACCTTCGACGTGTTGTCGTTGTTGTTGTTGTTGCTGCGTACACACGTTCATGCAATGACGTCGGTTGAGCTGCGTGCGTTACGTGTTGGACCCCGACGGGACCACCATTGACGACGGGCTATCAGCGCCGCCTACAAGGACGTAGATAAATAAATCCCTTGTTGTGTGGTAAATCTTGTATGCTACTGTTATGTATCGTGTTAACGCGGCTGACGTGCTAAACTAATGCTAACGATGCAGTCGCCCACGCAAGCACGAAGCATGCCATGCATTCGAAAGCCCCAGTAGACGCTTAACTATGATGGGCATTAATTAACCTTAGGGGCTGACCTAAAATTTCGCTCGAGAACGGCCGAGCGCTGATATGCTTTGCTCCGGCAATGCTCAACCTTTACTCGTAGAACACAACAACAACGAACTTAGCCAGCACTTCGAGCCTGGACGCACGCCAACCTCATTCAGTACAGCACAGACAAGCTGTTGCATGATGGCCGGGCCAGGCCAGGCCATCTTACAGCTTGTCTACTGCGGAACGTATACACCCGCCAAGGACCACCGCCGATCAATGACAACAGAACAGGGGGTTTCGATTTTTGATCGACGTTTCGAATGAGGCAGTGTCGTAACATAATTTTTCCATGTGTGTGGAATTTTTCAAACTGTATTCACTTTTGTAATGAACGCGCGACAATGCAAGTTAATTGCGTTATCCTCGGTCTTGGTGTGCTTCCGCTTCGCTAATGGTTAAGTCTACAGCGTTAGGTCACTCAGAAAGATTTGCTGAACAGCTATCGAATTCACCTAGGCCTCAGGAAGCACTAAATGGTACCGCGATGCATTGTGCACAGGAAGTATTACATACGTTTGCTCTGAATTGTTATATCCGTGTGATGTCGAAAATGCGCTGGTATCCGTGTTGTACAGTAAAATAAAATACGCACAGCCGCAGGTTGTCTCGTAAAACTCTCACAGACAGGCTTACTATTGCAATTTTGCTGCTGGAAACTAAGCCAGACGCAGGTCCACTACGTTGCAGCTCATCTCTAAATTAAGAAGTTTTAAGGAGTCGTCTATGGTTTACCATATAGTGTGCCCCCGAGATCTTCACCATCGACACGGGCAATATGTATTTTTGTATGAACTCTAACAAGTGTGTGCACGTGAAGAGAGAGTTCACGTCTCTTTATTAAGCTAAAGGGATTTTTGTTGACAAGAACCGGAACTGGGCTTCTATAGATGGTGAGTAGGGAGTGGGGGCCCAAAGCTAGAGAGGGACCTTCAACGCGGTCTTCGGTTGCATCGAGTATTAACAAAATTGATGCGGTTTGCAATCCCGACAATAAATATGAGCAAATAAAACTCTGTTGACGAGGTTACATCTGTCCACTCCCATCATTTCAAAACAGCAGTTTGTTTTCACTAAATATATACTCGCACCTATATGTACCGGAGGTGTACATATATACTTGCCGGTTACTCGAAGGAAACTTCGACGATATTAACCCTACGAGAAACCTTAAGCTAACAGAAGTAACGCACTAACTAAGTGTGTCAGGATTTCTTCTTGCGCTTCAAATTTTTTTTAACAAGAAACATGTACGTGTATTTATCATCCGCTTGTAATTAGTATATTAATATCTTATGAAAGCCGCTGCGGTTCCAAAAATTTGTATTTCAGTTTGGACACGAACACATCAGGCAGCAATATCTATTGACGTTCATAGTCGTAGGGAAGTCGTGTAGATCACATCCGATAATATGTGTATAGGCGATGTAATGGGCGATGTAAAGCGACCCGCCGACCACCTTACAGCCAGTATACAGATTGATCGTTCTAAAAATAAAGCATTGCTACAAAGAAATTCAAAATATAATTTACTTTTTTCAAACGTTTTGATTTAAAACGACTAATTAACTTTAGGTACAATTTACCCTAATGTAATTTAAAACCATAGATGATTTTTGCCATTGCGAAAACTCTTGTATGACTCAGTACTCAACTCTATAATTACTTCTCGCAAATAGTTGAAATATTCATTTTAGTATTGGATCTATATACGCACCAAAGTTTCACCAAAGACTACATCAGTCTAAATTAGAAAAATACAAATTTAGGCTGAACTAATCGTTGGTGAAACGTACGTCGCGGAACACAAACATTCCGGTAATAAAATAGCTTGTCCATTTATTTACATCTCTATATAGTCTAGTCTTGACCAGTATATGTGTTATACTATTAAGTCAGGTATGAGCAGCAAAAATATCCGAGCACGTAGTACGCGAATACGACGCATCTTGATTGAACCAAAGGTTTCTCATCTCATGGGTAAGGAATTCCTATGTACAAACAAAAACATCATAGCCAGCCGTCGAAGCCCAAGGAGGCCTGTTCGTGGGGATTTGAGCATCTTGGAGCCAGACCTGCGAACGGGCCGGCGATACGAATTCTGCTGAGATGTTAAATGTTAAATCACAAGAAAAAACACGGACGAGTGTGAAATAGACAAAACTATGTAGTATGAATGGTTTGTTACGTGCGCTGTAAGCGCTACCCAGATCGTTTTTATTCCTATTTAAGAAGAAGAAGGACCATACTATCTTCCACCTCTAGTTGTGGTCGGCGGTGGTGTAGAAGCCAAACCCAGTCGAGTGCGTTGGTTGCGTGGTCCGGTCAGTGTTCGTATTTTCCGGCTCCGCTCACAGGTGTGCCTGTCTAAGTAAAAACGTCCCACAGCCCGCAGTTACAACCGTTCTTTATGTTCGACCTGACGGCCATCACGACTCGCATATTAGAAACTCGTGAGGGTGTTTGCTACCGAGAAGAGTGTCTTTTCCTTTGGGAAGGGGGAGGGGGCGTTTGCCAGCTATCAGCGTCGAAGTGCCTAAGGCACGGCAGCCTACTTCGACTTACTAAATTAGTTCTACTTGATGGATGGAGGCGTCTGACCGGGCAGCAAGCCGTTTTTTACAGCAGTTAGGTGTTGTCTTAATTGACGTGTGGTACTATCGAACGACCAATGAGACAAGTGCACGTCATTGGTTGCAAATACTACACTTCTTCCAGTGCTGGTTCTGGTAATCCGCTGACATTCACAATAAGATATCAGCATTTTAAGCGTATTTCTGAAAGAGCCACCTTATACGTACACACATCGAGAATGGACATCTACGTCTTTTTTTAAGAAGTGTGCTCTATAGATGCAATTATCTCAGCCGGTGAGAGCGTCGTATACTGGGCTAATCGTTTTTATCACTTGGAATTCGCTTTGTGGGACTGGTCCAGTTATATTGACCTACCCATAGCGGCGGAAAAACGAGTGCGTCTTAAATAAAATACTTGACTACTGCCTATATATATATATATATATATATATATATATATATATATATATATATATATATATATATATATATATATATATGTATATATATACATATATATATATATATATATATATATGTATATATATATATATATGTTTATTAAGCGGCTTAGTTAATACAACTCGTTTAACATTAAATGCAAAAAATGCCTTACAGTTAGAGTAACAATGCCGGCAAATTCCTAGATTTAATGGTGGCAAACTTGTAAGAAGACAGTGTGATATCTATATAGGTTCCAGTCTGGTAGAGAAAAAAAAGTTTTAAGTGACTTGTTCCATTTCTGACAAAGCAAATAAAGCGATCTCGATGGGAGGAAGCATCTCCTTAACCGGCCATAGGGCCAACTTTTATCAGCCTACACTATTGACAGCTCTTGAACAAACTTGGAAAGACAATAAGGAATGCAACTAACGCAAAACAACATTTGAGGTAGTCAACGGAAGTTGCGAGGTATATATATGTATATATATATATTTATTAAGCGGCTTGGTTACTCTTCCTCACGGCTTAGTTAATACAACTCGTTTGACATTAAATGCAAAAAATGCATTACAGTTAAAGTAAGGATGCCGGAGAGTTCCTAGATTTAATGGTGGCAAACTTGTAAGAAGACAATGTAGAGAAAAAAACTTTCAAGTGACTTGTTCTGTTTCTGACAAAGCAAATAAAGTGATCTCGGTGGGAAGAAGCATCTCCTTAACCGGCCATAGGGCCAACATTTATCAGCCTATACTATTGACAGCTCTTGAACAAACTTGGATAGACAATAAGGAATGCAACTAACGCAAAACAAAATAGAGGTAGCCAACGGTAGTTGCGAGGTTGTGCTCTGTATCTTGTCTGGGTGCCGTCTAGACACTAAATGCGTTTCAGTTGCCGCCAATACTGTTACACAGCTTACCTCACAGGGAAAACCTGTCACTGGCTGCAGACGGGTCTGTAGGTCGCAAATAGCTAGACGTTGTATAAGATAAAACAAAGCCTTGCTCTTTTTTTGTTACTTTGAGCACCGGGGCGATCGTGGCGAGCTAGCAAAGTTGCCGTCAGCTGCATAGGGAATTCCAGAGCTGTCAGATGATAAATTAGCACGATAAACACACATTCACTACATGGTCTCTACAAGTGTAATTTTTAGCTATTCGAAAACAACAGAGGACAGCTAATATTAAGATAAAACATATAGCAAAGATATCACATTTCTTGACACGAAAATGTGCCTGAATTTGTTTACCGCAGTCATTTGTCGCCTTCAGATTTACTACAAAATTTAAAGTCGATAACAACGTAATCAGACCATACTTTCAATAGCACGTCTAATGCAAATAACATTTGCGTGGTTGTTAGTTCATAAAATATCGTGAAACAATTCCGTTTATTGTTTCATAGGTTTTGTTGAATTCCCTCAAAGCGAGAAAACATTTTATACTGAAAAATCTAATTGAGTCAAGCTGACATAACTTGACCGAGGAAATTTACGTTTAATCATATGCGGCCCTTAAACGCAAACTATAGCTTATGACAATGCACGAAGCGCGTGTTTGAGTAGAACTATATATTCCGTAAATCTGAGCAAATACGTTCAATGTAGGCCTGACAACAGGCCTGTGGATTCACTATACCGCTATTTGATATTTGAGCATTCTCGCTTCAAAGACGTCGTAGACTATACTCGTATACATGAATGTGATTGTTTGATATTATTCCTTAATCTCCTCTGTATCTCGTTCACAAGGCAAATGGCTGGTGGAGGGTTCGTGGAAATGACGGGGCTGGTAGCGCGTTTTCAGAATCGAACCCTGTTGACTGTCCATAGGGAATTCTTTCTGCCGGTCCTGCTAAACTATCCTTCGTCATTGCAGCTTCTTCTCACCTCCATATTCTATCCGTTCAGCCTTATCTTCGTTGTCGCTTCTCACCTTCCTTCGCTCTCAACGCTCACCCCTTTCCACTAACTACCTTTCACAACTTGCCCTCTTCTCTTTTCCCTGCAGTACTCCGCATTATCTGGCGTTTTCCGTCTCTATCTATCTCTCATTCCCTCTCGTTTATTTCTGCCCTCTGAGACAGCCGGGCAACTGCCCGCCTTCCCCGAATGGTCCCCCGTTTGCCATTTTCCTCCCGCGTTTGTTCCTTCGTTCGTTCGTCCGTCCGTCCTCTAGTTCTCTTACTTTCTTGATTTTTTGGCGCCTCGGCGCACCCATTTCCCCGTTTCCTATTCTTTTCCTTCATAGGCATCAGCCAGACACGACACGCAACGCAAGCATCCACCCATCTACCCACGCTATCTCTTCTTCCACACAACCAAGTACACCGGTCGTCGCTAGTCGTCGTTCACGTTAGCCCTGGGCTCTATTCGACGTTCCCTATTCGACGTTCTCCTCCTGTGCCTGATTTACACAACAATCTTACACTGTGTGCGGGAAACTCCCTGCTTTTCCTACATCGCACCCCCGCGGCGCACGACGGCCGCCACCATCGTCGTCATCTTCTCATTCTTCTTTTTCTTCCTCTTCCTCTACTTTTACCTCATTTTTCCCTTTTTTCGTCCTCTTCTTCTTTCTGCTGCCCTCTCGGCCTTTGGGCGTTTGTCGGCTTGGCTTTCTCTCCAGCGCAACATAACCAGCCAGTTTCCTTTTCCAGCTGCCTCTGGGATCCGTCCCATCGGCGACGCAATCCGTTTGCCGCTTTTCTCGCTGACGGCGGCGTCGGTGGCGGTTTTTCCTCCTTCGATACCTAACGTATAGTCGCTCGCTTGGCCGGTTGCGCGCACACATACAGAGAGTCACATACGTCTATATATGCGTATATATATATATATATACGCAACGCTCTGCGCGTACACATTACGCAGAGACGCATGCATACGTACACACTATATAAAGGCGACGATGGGCGTCATTGGGCTCGATGAGAATAAAGGAGGCAGGGACGCACGAAAACTGCCGATTCAGCGGCACCGAGACTGTCGTTCCGTCTCCGTCGCTTTCACAGTCAGATTCCGCAGTGTGGGAAGCGACACATCCCTAGGCCATCTCCTCTCTGCGTCTTACTACTACTTCTACTATTACTACACGTTTGTTGCAACTTACAACAGCAATACGAACAATAACAGTGGCAACAACAACAGCGGCAACAACAATAGGAACAACAACAGCGGCAACAACAACAATGAATGGCCGACGATGGTACATTCCATTGCACAGGAGGATATGTCCCACAGAGGTATGTGGTTGTGTAGCTTTTTCAACCTTTCTCTTGTTTATGCAGCTGTACAATGCTGTAGGCCCTGGGCGTTGTGTTAATGGCTGATCGGAGAGAGTCTAGAGGTAGTGGCGTTGTGATATAGGCGTCGGGTGTGGAGGGAGGAAGGCAGAGTGGTGTGACGGGGGACGGGGGATGGGACGCACCATTCCAGGCCCAGTGTTGCTGTTGTACCCCCGACACCAGCAGACCAGCTACAGACGGTACGAATCTCAGCCTTGATAGCCGAATTGCTTGGCGAACCTGATTGGCCGCTAGTCCTGCTGATGTATTTGCTTCATCTGCCGGAGATTGTCCAGCAGAAGAAGTCCATACAAATCCAGTATAAGACCCCAACGAACCTTGGAGGAGCAGCGGCATGAAAGGCATACGCGTGTCTATGACGATCTCACAGTAACTGCAGTATATAGCAAATATTGGCTAAGTAAGAGTTGCCCGTCTGCCTTATATATTGCTATTGCTTTTGATAAATATATTCATCAAAACATCAAATGAATTTAGTTTGGAACGACCTCACAAACGTGACCAAGAATTTTCTAACATTTTGTTATTCCCCATGATTTGCCTAACTAAAGTGGCCCGTAAATCTTGCCAATAAGCCATTGTTAATATATTTAGTTGCTATATTGATGGGTCAACTTAGGTCCGCAGTTTGCATTTTGCTTTCATGTTTTGAGCTTTCTGTCCAGAAGATAACTGCTTGTGTATATTAGTCTATTAAAGCCAAAAAATGCACGAACTTTTAGAACAGTTAAAGTACTAGATAGTGCGAATAACCTTCATTAGACTCCAGAAGGGGTATCTAACCAAACCGGGAAGAGTGCTGAGCGAGAATAGGTTAATTAAATAAAAGGTATCATCGGATTGAATTTTAAGCTTGGACGAGAACAACAGGTATGTATGACATAAGTGACGTAGGTTCCGTAAAATTGTTGTGCTACCGAAGCAAGTTAGAAGTAGCTTCCGGATAGAAATTGTTCGAGGGTAAATTCGAGCCCCACTGACTCTGCATGATCTTTTCTAACTATTTTTACTACTACGTATACCTCTGCGACCGTCGTCCCTCATGACGCCCGTCATCCCTGTAACATACCTTTGCGCCCTCTCATCGAATGAGTCACATGTATGTCCTCTTGTTGTCCCCGTGGTTGTCTAGTGGTAGACTGACGCAACTTTTCAAGTTCTCGGACCTTTATGCTATATACTAGTGCAGTTTTTGAGTTAACGTTCTTTTGTACACTTTTATTTTCTGCATTGAACAGCGTTGGCCATATATGTATAGGGGCAAAAAAGTATCGTCTTTAACGTTAGGCATTTGTCCATAGTAAAAATTATCTTCTTAATGAGTGTCACCCAGAGTGCATGTTTAAACTAAATAATGTCACTGCAGACATACGTCAGAGAAGCACGCATCCTTACCCTGGCACTGTGCCGGCCATTTAAAGCAAAGTCAGCAGGTGTGTGTAACCAGCAATAAGACCTGTAAAGCGTATTTTCATATTTTACAAGATGCCTTTACTATAGTGCCGCCCACACCTTCCTCTACAGCAAAACAATCCCACAGAATCAGCCTGCGATGATGACTCGCTTGTGGACTCCCCACAATATTTGCATTGCTATTAGAAGTAGGCTTACGGTAGCAAAGTTCAAACGTGTAATCGGTTCAAGTAACAGTAGTTTATCTTCTCATCTTGTGAATTAATTATAAAGTGTAGAGACAGCACTCTTCCCACAGAGTGCGACTAACAACAGCTGTCTTAAGCACATTCCTGTGGGAGCTAACCGTTCCATTGCTAATAGGTCCTAGTATCCCGAGAGCTACTGGCTTAAAATAATACCTATTCCAGAAATCTGTATATTGACGATTTTTTCCGTTCGACTTGCTTCACAACCCAGTACATGTTGGGAAAGTTCTAACATTCGACTACATACATGAGAGCTATTATCGTCCTTTGTTTAGCTTGTTGTTATTATAATCAGGTTTTAGTATTTAGAGTATGTAAAAAGACACAATTAGAGGCCTGATAAAGCGCACGTCGAAAACAGAAAGCAGAAAACGGAAGCGATGTCTAATAAGCTACGGACATTGGAATGGAGACTATACTTTCAAAAGTGGAAAAAGCTTTAAAACATATTTTAGCAGCGCAACGGGGTTAAGCTAGACCAACTCCAATCATAATCCAACATATCCGTAAAGATCGGACTACCGAAAATATAACGCTGTTAGAGAAATTAATATCCACCAATGACTGTCTAGACAATTCCTATTATTTTATTCGCGGCAATGTACATACTGCTAATGAATGTGGCCTGTACAAGGTTAGAGGAATGGATAGAGAGAACCAAAGGTTTTGAATAAAGCTAAAATGTGGTTCAAAGAAAGTAGACGTGGAAAGATAACTTAGTGATCTTCGTGATCGAGATGGTACGCGTTTGCGTGTGCAAAAAGGCCTAATATGCACTTTTTAGATTTACTGTGGCATATTCTGAGACATCACGGTATGTGAATCCCGACATGAATCAACTTGGCTGGATCTCTATAAAGGCTACGAGGCCACGAAACAGACAACTATATATAGTTTTGGCAATAATGGAGACATTCTGCATTACCAGTAGCACAAGACAACTGATGATCTCAGGCATCTGTACTAATTAGAGGACAGACGAGCAGATAGAGCTGAGGACGGGCTCCCATGCATGAGCCAGAAGAAACGCCGGATACCGCGAAATAACGTATAACGCAAAAACATATCACGGCTAAAATGGCGCACAGATCGGCAGTACACCGTAGAGGCATAAACGCGTGCTTCTACTGCAGCGATTTGGAGTGCGCGACTATATTGCGGGATTGGTTTGGCCTGGGCATGAGTGCTGCCTACCGTACACAAATGGAGGCACATAGAATCGTATGAATTCGCGCTATATAAGGGGTGGTTTAAAAAATGAATGCGTTATCTTATTCCAATTATTGGGAAGATGGCGACTTTCCGTCGGTACGGCAGTGCGCTTGTTTATGTTAAAGACTCTGCCAAAGTTGGCGTATAGTCTGGACAGAGAGGTGGCAACATCTATCTCAAGCTAATTTTAATTTGCTTGAAAAGTGCTTCACACTATACATGAAGCGAGTACTCTGCCTTTCAATCAAGGCGAGAAGCCGCTTCGGGTATGCATTGTCGGACTGTGCGCCGATAGTGAAGATGCTTCGGCTTAGGCTGCGTATGCCGTCGACGGAGCCACTTAAGCATTTCTTGTCGAGCCTGGTGGCGTGGTGGCATGCGTCTGCGCCTCGCGACCGGAGGAGACACATAGGTGCGCCGGTTCGAGCCCCACCGATGCACATTTGTATTTATGGGGGTCCGTCTATGAAGCAATGCGAAAAGCAGTCCCATGGACGTTAAATCTTGGCTGAGAGTCAGCTCTGAAAGGATTTTTTGGGAGAGTGGCGACGCAAATTCACGGAGGCAGCGACGGAGGTAAGAACGCTCGACGTCTTTAAGTCTCCTTGGTTGTGGGCCGGGGTGGCCTGCGATGACAGGCATGTATATACCAGGTACATCGTACACGGGTTCCATCACCTCGTATGCTCCCGTAAGAAGTTTCATAAAGACTATCGTACTCAGTGTAGTTGTCGGCTCTGCTCGCAGCAATGCGCTAAGTACGACGCGGTTGATTGTCCGGCACTGCAACGAAGATCTTTACACTTCTTCTCTCGGTGGAACGGCAGGACAACAAATACTTATGTTTAATAATAACATGAACGATTATGTACATACTCTATTTGAGTGAAATAAATATGATTGATTGATGATTGCTGAATTATTGGGAAGCTCAGGAATTAGATCATTGATCCGAATTTATTTAATGTCGTTCAGATTTAAGAAGTTATTTTCACAAAGTAATTTCCAAAGAGCGGACGAAATATTAATTGGATGGCTTCTCACAACTGTAGGAATAGTGCGTCAGGTTTTCGAGGAAGGCTCGTAAGGGTCCGCGAAGAAGCGTGTGGCCAAACGTTATCATATTTGAAAGTGTCACATTTACCTTTTCACAAAAGATCATCAAAAGGTGCCGCTTGCACTCAAATAGAAAAAAAATCGTTTGTATCACCGCGCCGGAGCAGTTTTATCTTACGCAGCTGGGGCTGTAGCTACACATCCGCCCTATCCATATAACGTCCGACTCTAAAGTGTCCCACAACGCGTCTGCGTGACACACTGCCAAGTGAATAATTATTTAACAACCCTGGGGATTTGCGTCTACCGGAGGGAGTCATAAATTGATTTGTGTTCGCGCTCTGTGCGCACATAAACCATTTATTTCACACCTGGGAAATAAATATATTATAATACGTGTACTAAATTTTGGATCAGAATAAGTCTTTGGAATTTTCCCACGCAAACACCTTTATTTCCGATGCTGGCAAAAAACGGCTTATTCCTTTGGAATCCATGAAAATAATTGAAAGCAATAGTTGTATAACATGGCAAAGAACCCTCAGTAGTTTGCGGACCAGATTTGCAGATCTTTATGCTAGGTCATATCAATACACTAGGTGGTGCAAATTTGCTAATGGCGATTTCGTTAGAAACAGACAAAAATATGCGTTTCACCGTATGATGCTTGTCCCGTGGAGCAATTGTCGTATCCGCGTATTCGTATATACAGAAGAAATGGAGAACTGGTCCACAGTGCGCGCTATATACACACATATATATATATGTGTGTGTGGAACCGTGAATGTATATATATATATATATGTGTGGAACCGTGAATGTATAATATATATATATATATATATATATATATGTATGAAATCGTGAATGTATATATATATTCACGGTTCACGGTCTGGGTCATGTTCTGGTTAGCTGTCTGCATATGCACGAGGGTGCTCGCTGTCACCGTACTTGATGAGGCAGGACTAAATGTCTTTTTGGCGTGACTGGAGCAAACTTTGCCTGACTGTGTACGCGCCACCCGACGTAAGTGGGTGACATGCAGAACTCCAGCAAGCGGCAGGCAAAGCTGCCTCGAAGGGACCTATAGAAATGGCAGAAAAGGGTAAAGTCGGCAAAAGGAGAGGGAGTTGGCGCTCGCGAAGGAGCAAGAGAACATGAAGGAAGCAAGCGAAGTAGCAGCTAGACATTGATATCGAAGAATCAGAGGAAGGGAATGGGAGAAGTGGGGGCGGGGGCAGCGGAAAAGATCATCCTGAACGACCTCGACAAGCCAACGCAGCTCTTCACCTTTGACGCACAGGAACGGTTGAAGGGCTTAACGCGTGAGTGGAGAACTGCGCTCGCCGTAGCGAAATGCGTCCTCCAAGGTATGCCGCCCTAGAGAACTAACTAACTAACTCTATGCCAAACTACTGGCACACATTTTGCAGCCTGTCAGTTTGACGAAAAAATTAATGAAGTGGAGAAAATGGTATTGGCCAATCGTCGAATCACCGTTAGAGAAGTTGCTGAGGACCTAAACATATCGATTGGCTCGTGCCATTCGATTTTTATCAATGATTTGGGCATGAGACGGGTCGCCGCGAAATTTGTACCAAAATTGCTCAATTGCGACCAAAAACAGCATCGCATGAACATTGCTAATGAGATGTTGGACTCTGTCCGCGACGACCCAAATTTGCTCCAGAGGGTCATAACTGGTGACGAATCGTGGGTTTATGGTTATGACGTGGAAACCAAAGCTCAATCATCTCAATGGAAGCTGCCGCACGAACCAAGACCGAAAAAAGCGCGCCAAGTTCGGTCGAATGTGAAAGTTTTGCTGACAGATTTCTTCGATTGTAGGGGCTTTTTTGCCCGGCTTTTTTCCCCCCCCGCCCGTAGCGAAATGCGTCCTCCAAGTATGCCCCCCTAGAGAACAACTACCCCTAACTTTCTATGCCTAAATACTGGCACAAAATTTGCAGCCGTCGTTTATGGCTATAGAAGGCTATAACGGTTCTTATCGTCCTCCTGAACATACATTTTGCCGTCTTTTGAAGTTACGATTAGGACGGTCGCCACTATCGTATCTGTATCGCTAATTTGCCCAAAGGTATATGGAGAATATGTAATATAATATATATATATATATATATATACATACATACATATGCGTGTGTTTAAATGATTGTGGATTTCAATAATTAAACATGCTCTAGTCTTCATCATCTTATTTTTAAGATACAATATGCATATGTATATATGTAGATATGTATATACAGGGTGTTCCTATTTGTGTGTCCAAAACGCTAGGGTATGGTCAAACTCGGTGAGAAAATCATTTTTGCCAATGGGTGGAAACCGGGAAAACGTTTTGTTTAGGAGTGAGGATGAAATTTATAAAAGCAGTTATTCTGTCTTTTTTCTCCTATATAATTGTGCAAAATCGACGTTTGCGGGAGAACCAGTCAACGCACAAAGAAACCGATTATACCGGCGTGTTTGAACGAATGTAGTGGGCATTAAATCTGCTATTGCCTGAGAGTAGTCTTTTAGACGTGCATTTTTGGTCGTAATGGAAAAAATTACGATGTTGCACAAAAAAGCGTTAACGTAACATTTTGACTTTTTATGACTTTCCTTAATCTGGCTATTCGCTTTTTGCTACGCAAGCTAGTAATGTATACTTTATTGAGCAGAATTTCCGCCAAACACGCCGGTATGATCGGTTCCTTTGTGCGTTGACTGATTCTCCCGCAAACGTAGATTTTGCACAACTATGTAGAAGAAAAAAGACAGAATAACTGCTTTTATAAATTTCATCCTCACTCCTAAACAAAACGTTTTGCCGGCTTCCACCCATTGGCAAAAATGATTTTCTCACCGAGTTTGACCATACCCTAGCGTTTTGGACACACAAATAGGGACACCCTATATACATATGTGTGTGTTTAAATGATTGTGGATTTCAATAATTAAACATGCTCTAGTCTTCATCATCTTATTTTTAAGATACAATATGCATATGTATATATGCACATATACGTATAGGTGGTCAACTATATTTATCAGCTCAAGTAGAGCCCAAAGTCTGCCTGTCGTCTACCCTATATGATATAAAATTCACTGAGAAAGGATTCAAAGGAGCACAATTAACAGAAATACGTATTACAAATCCACAAAGGTTGCAGCCTTAGCGTTCCGCTTGAGGATCGTATCAAACGTTTTTCTCTTATCCAAAATGACATGTTTTTAATTATAACGACAGGATTTTAATGCCTATGCTACCGCGTGGGGCACCACCGCTACCAACCGGAGGGGACACGTAGTCCTCGAATGATTGGCGGCCATGGACCTGGTCGGTCTTAACATTGCATATACGAAATACATAATTTTTGATGACGTTTCGGTATGACCTTGGCGTTTTACGCCGAATATTTTCTTTCAGCTCATCGATGGTAGGAGCGTTAATGACCAATACTTTGCTTTACTAGAAGCCTACTTAGAGGCGACAGATCGCACGAATGAGGTGACCGCGGAACGTCTGCTTTCTGGGAGATCCGGCGCCCACCAAACTTCTACATTCAAGCTGCTCGATTGTGGAGCACTATTGACTACTACCATTGACACCAATGACAGGCTGCAACGTCAAGTTGGAAGTCAATTGAATCATTTTTGGCCACAGAACTTTCGTCAAGATTTGTCGGTAGCGATTGCCGTTCGCTTTTCTTTTTTTGATTGAAAATTTTCTATTGAAAATGTACGATTTAACAGGCCCAGCTTTTGTGCTTGCCGACGATCCATTCGAGGTGGTGCTGCCATGCTGCCACAACCGGACTGTTGGGCAAATCCTAGATATCTCAACATGTCCGACCCTCGGTGCATTGAAGATGCACACCGCCCAGGAATCCGCATCCTGTAGGGTATGGAGGATCATCTAGAATTGCAAACAACCTTCATAAAAATAAATTAGATTGGCTCGAAGGTACAATCTGCAATCTCCCCAAAGAGCATCGGCCACGGCCAGGGTCCTTGCGGAAAGTGCAGCAATTATATTTGGTCGGGCTACTTTTACCGGTACTGGCGGTTGTGCGTGGCATTTCGCTAGGCGCGACCTTGTATTTTTGCCCGGTTTTC
This sequence comes from Dermanyssus gallinae, assembly GCA_003439945.1. Classification (NCBI taxonomy): domain Eukaryota; kingdom Metazoa; phylum Arthropoda; class Arachnida; order Mesostigmata; family Dermanyssidae; genus Dermanyssus; species Dermanyssus gallinae. The sequence goes on from QVRM01002199.1 coordinate 16,271, forward strand.
TTCTCCGCGCACCAACCTCCTCGCACGGTTAGTTCCGGTAGTCTATCTTTCTATTCTTGGTTATACCTAGCCCTATATAGAGCACGTCTTGCTTTTCTGTACCTTTCGCACGCCTTGCATGCGGCAAGCCATACTCATCGCAAGCGGTGGCAGAATTTTCAGAATTTTCGCTTTTTCAGTGATCTGCTATTACATCAAAAGCGCGAGGATCAATTGGCTATTTTAGGATGTGAACGAAAGCTGGATTCTTGGCAGGCTTCCCGTAGTAGTGCAGACAGTAGAACTGAAATAAAATGAGGTCCTTTTTTCGTTTGAACGGTGTTTGCAGGCGGGTACAATTTTGCCTGGGAAAGCGCTGCCGTTGTGTGACAAGAAAGGGCTACAAGGAGGTAAAAGTAAAGGTTGAATAGGGTCTCTTGGTCCTTGCGCATTTTTCAGTCGGTTATCCGATGAATATTTTTTTCTTCTACAAACATCAGATCATGCACTGAAAAGTGCGTGACTCGTCTGACTGAGGAGAAAGAGGGTCTTCTTAAATTAAAAATCTTTGTTTAAGGAGGTTATTTTTAATTCTAAACCATCATCGGTTTCTTACGGGCTTGGAATTCATCCCGAGCCATATATTTAAGGCACCGAGGGCCGGGCATGTTGAGATATCTAGAGTTTCCTTAAAAATCTTTATGGCAACATGGCAGCGGTATGGTTTGTCAAATATAATCAATGAGCATCGCATAAACAAAATTCGACAACAGGGATCGAACCAGTGTCACCTCGGTAGATGACAACCATGATAAGCGCACTAGTCTCGTAGACCACGCCGCCTTAGATGGTTTAATGGGGAAGTCTTTACCATGGTCGAAGAGAGGTTGTTGGCGTCCGGTCTAGGTTGTGTTGCTAAGGCATTGGTGAGTAGTAATACGCCTACCATTAGTGGTGTATTACATTAACAATTTCGGTTGTGAACTAACTAAGACGTCAGATCGTGTGCCGTAAGGTCCTTGCGGAGGTGTACAGTACGTTTATCTTTCTGATAATTTTGTTTGCGGTTGTCGCGTAGTGCGTGACCAGTCATTTGTATGCGGGGCACTGCGTTGTAGTCGCGTAGTGTTCCTCTGTGTCACGCACGCAGTATCATCTTATCAGTTGGCCGTGCAGCCCTTTGCGGCGTGACCTTGTTCTCTTATTTAGAGCACCGAGGTTAGGACCATACGGTCAGGCTGTTCCGTCGGGCTGCAGTACAGCATTGGCTGGTATGGTAAAAACTGAGACTACCGCAACTATTTCGTCGACTATTATATTTCGTCGACTCGGCACCAGGTCTAGACAAGATATATTAGTCGTTGGCGTAAAAGTCGTAAAGCTTCCTTTGTGGGAAGTTTAGAAATGCATATGTCGTTGGCTGCTCGGGTTTTCTTTGAGGGCCCAAGGCTGAATTCCGTTTCCAGCGCTCTGACCTTAGTGAGTTCTTTGAGACTGTCTTTGCGCCTAATTAACCTATCCATACCCTCTACAAGAGAAGAAGAGATACTGTCATGATAATTATGACAGTCTCTCTTGGTTCTCTTCTGACACCGCTAAGGCTGTAGCGTTTAAGGACGTCTTGCCCTTTATTTGTTGTAGGAAAATACCGATGTTATCGGCGGTAGTCTCTTGTGCAATAATGCAAGTTTTGCCTCTAACTCTTTTTGAAGCTCTTGACATTATCCCCGAAAGCCCGTAGTCGTCGGCGGCATAGGCATTTCTAGATTTATGAAAGCTGCAAAGGTAGGGTCAGGCTTTTTTCTTTGCTTTTTGTCGTTGCAACCTTGCGAGCTGAGTGGAGAGCTCGTCTCCATTTTTTTATCTAAAGAATTATCCTCACATCGTGTTGCTCGTGTTGGACTTCGGAGTCAGGACGTTTTGATTCCATAGGAGGATCGATTTCCCTTCCTGCAGGTGTGGCAATGCATGTTGCAGTTTTTTGTTTGCAGCGAATTTAGGCAAGAGTCGCTCGATAAGGTGATCGTCTCTATCGATTTTTTGTGATGGCGATAGAGCCTTTGAGGTAGTTCTGTCTTCTAGTATACTTGCCTTACTGAGGCTTGTAACAGATTTTAAGCGCGCAGGCCCTTTGCATAACGACTGCGTATGATTCTTCGGTTATCTTCTCTTTAAGGAAGTGGCCTTGTATCTCCGCAGCTACAAATTCCTTTGATGGCGAAGAGCAATAGCAGAGCTGGAAGTGGGTCGGCCATTTGTCTCGTAGAGTGTACCTACGCTGTTACCTATGAAGCGAAAGATTCGATACGAAGCCACGCTCAATGTGCGAGAATTAAACGCACGCAATCCTGTCGCATAGAAGTCGTTTTGTAACGCTTGAGTCCTTGCGCGTGTCCGCTTTCGAGTTATCGCACATGCACGTGACAGCAGTTCAAATTGTTGCAGGTGGCGGCGGTTCGAATTTCCGCGTAGCGGCGTTCAAATTGCCTTAGATGGCAACGTTTCAATTGACATCCTCTGCAATTTTCGTGTTGAGGATAGAGTCTGTGAGAGAGACATCAGGCTCCTACTCTTACCCTCTATCGCTCACAAAACACGTTCGTACGCTACGATGGTTGAGTTAAGGACTGAATGTATATCTCCTTAACCTCCCCAACTCTTCCTGAATTTACCCCATTCCACTCTCCCCAATATTACGTATGCTTAAATTTGCTGCTCCATATACTTTATTCTTGTGAGTTGGAGCGCAGTCCGTCATTGGAGCTGGTTAATAACACTAGCGATTACTGGTTGAACTCAAAGTTACAGTGGAGTATAAAGTTTGCCCTTCGAAGTGTACGATGATATATCCTACCTCAAAAGGCAAGAAAGCGAGCATATTTTATTAGCATAACTTCGAACACAAACTTCATCCACTATAGGCGTAAGTAGCGGACGAACTATAAAATAACGCGTTTCATGTTCCTCTAAACCTCGCGGGGAGAACACCTCTAAAGAGACCGGTGTTAGAAGGCCAAACAACAACAACGTCGCGATCGTCAACACTACAATCGCAGCATACAGCCCGTCTTGTCGTTATCAATGAGCCCAGCGACGATGACGCGCCTTATCGACGATTACGACATCACCATCGATCCTGTCACGCTAGATCCCGACCACACTGGTTGACTGTCGCTTGGCGTGTTTTACGTCAAGCCAGGCGCAAAACGGCGACCGCTGGAGAGCCCTTAGAACAGAATCATGGCCGGTTTTAAAAAAAAAGTCCTTTCGGGGCTGACTCTCAGCCAAGATTTAACGTCCATGGGACTGCTTTTCACATTGCTTTATAGACGGACTACCCCCATAAATACAAATCGGTGCAACGGTGGGGCTCGAACCCGCGCACCTGCTATGTGTCTCTTCCGGCCGCGAGGCGCAGACAAATGCACTATGCCACCGGGCTCGATTCGTTTGTGTCTTGAAGCGCTGTGACATACCACGTCGGTCGAGCCCGGTGGCGCGGTGGTGGCTTAAATCTGCGCCTCGGAGCCGGAGGAGACACATAGCAGGTGCGCGGGTTCGAGCCCCACCGTTGCCCCACATTTGTATTTATGGGGGTCCGTCTATGAAGCAATGTGAAAAATAGTTTCGTGGACGTTAAATCTTGGCTGAAGGTCAGTCAGCCCGAAAACTTTACTTGACATACCACGTCGACATTTCCGGAGTAATTTTTAGTGTATATGACAGCAAGATTTACGTCAGAAAGCTACTAAAACATAATTTACCACCAAACGTCGATTTCTCAACGATTTTTCAGTCGCTGCTGTGGCCGACCCAAGCTCTTATCGACTGGATCCCCCCTGAACGTCACTGTGCACAGACAGTTCTGAAGGCCGACGTTGAGCCGGCCTTCGAGGCGAAGTTTTGCACAAATTCTTCACCATGGCTTCTTCGTCGATCAGAGAGAAGTTAAGAGATTTTTGCGAAGACAATGTCGGTGTCTGATCTTTCTGCATGACCTGCAGCGACGCCTTGGTCGAGATTGACCAACCTGACATCTACAGTTCTTGGTTTCCCTGGCAGGTTGACGCATGCTCTAGCCGTCATGTATCTACAAGATATACCGTGCACGGCTACCACCACCTTGTGTGCCCCACTTTAGGTTTTCTAATCATGTGAACAGTCGGTTCATATGCTGGTTCTGCTTGCAGGTTTGCGCTGAATATCACGCATTGAACTGTCAGATCTCTGCACTACCTCTCGATAGATGGGACGGATGCTAGCGTTGCATAAGACGGTTTTCGTTCTGCATGTATATTGGAAAGTGCAATTTTTTTGTGAAATACATTAAATGAGTATGGAATAAAAGCCTACGGACACATCAACCTTAACACTGACAGTCTTGGACGAAATACGGAAGGAAGTCAATCGACTTACATTCTATTACACGGACATCGCCGAGCCCGTGCCAATCGTTCATAAAGTGAAATATAGGTTTAAGGTAAGCGCTGCTTAATGTAAGTTATGATATCACTAGGCTAAGTGCATACACGGATGAAAGGCTTTAAGCCCGAGCATGATTTTATGTGACGGCTTATGCTCAGCAAATGGCTCAAATGTTATCTTCACTAACGTAGGAACCTTCTACGGGATTCCTTTTCTATTCCCAAGCTCCAACATATGGCTCGGGCAAACGAAATGTATTGTCTGATGACGAGGCTATCGCCCGGTGTGGATGCACCTTTAAAAGCCGTCAAGACTTAATTATTTCCGAAAAGTAATTATTTTTGAGGACCACTAGACTAAGTACGCATTGCTCAAAGGAGACTACTTCAAAGTAAAGTTAGAAAAATGAGCTTAATCGTTGCTATTCCTGGTTATGGGTGAATGACCTACGTATATGGCCCCCAAAGCCATGCATTTGGAAAAATGCAAGAAAGCATACGGCGTAGGCCCGCTGCCATACACGATGCTTCAAAATTGATCGTGGCTATGAGACAAAATGTATACCTGCTAGCCGGCCGCGCACGATTCTATCGAATAACGGCCCTTTTCGTAATTTGCATTGAATTCACTTGTTATCGCTTGTAGGAACGAGAGATCATTTGCATGGAGATACATAGAGCAAATAGCCTGTGGAGAACAGGTATGGGGAAACAGCAAAACGGAGACGGCGCGTTGTGCTAGCGCTGTGCCGTGAAAGAACCCACCGCAGCTGCAAAAGGTAGGTGTTGACAGTGAGAAAACGACATGGGACTACCTAGACAAACTTCCTCTCAAACGAGTTTGCAACTAAGCCTTAGATCAAAAACCTGCAAAAACCTGGTACGATGTCGAAGGAGCTGATTTAGTCGATTACATCACGGGTTATTCACTGCGACCTCACGAAATCTGTGCATGAATGAAAGAGTTAATTCGCTATCTCAGCCAGTAAGCAGTATTGTGCAAGCAAAAATGATATATATGATACATCAAAATACTTAATGTAAAAATACTTATAATTATATATTGCGTTGAAATACCTACCGTTAAAGTTAACGGCTAGCAAAAGCAGGTAAGTTACTATTGATGGAAAACTCGTGATAATCTCATGCTTCATTGTTCACGCTCAATACATTACAATTTTGCTGTTACGCTCATAAACTCAAACACATTCACGAATATTTAGCTCTGTTAACATGGCATTCTTTAGAAATCCGACATCGTGGACGAGAAACCCAGCTTACCGAAATCATATTACGAGTCGAACCACCATCATTTTAGTACCAACATAATTCCCATTAAATGCGCGTTTTTTCTGAGTGTTATTTTTCAGTGTTACGACAACATTTTAGTGCGTCAAATGTGAAATATTAATATGAGGCATTACAGAATCAAGACTGTTGCAAACTGTTCTCAATACAAATATTCACGAAGCAGAATATTCTTTCGAATACGCTGGTGTATTTGCTAAAATGCTAGTATTAAACAACTTTGTTCACTTAAAATCGCATATTTTGTAAAGTAATGTCCGGCCAACTACATCATATTGATGTGGCTGTGCATTAATTTAACACAAACGGTATAAGTTTGAATTTTAAATGTCATAAACACTAAGTTTTGGCTTCTCCTTCATTTAATTTTAAAACATGCCAATTTTAACGAAATCAAGGGCCCCCAAGTCTGGCCGAATATTGGTTTGAACACCCTATATATCCATCGTGATACGTGTAACATACTTATATATATATATATATGCCTGGGTCTATAGATATATAAATAACATAGGATGAATTTTCGGCGCAAAATAGAGTTTCAAGCACGTATAAAGTACTTCGACCAACAAGTGTAGGCAAACACTGCTGCACAAGGCGCATGCCATGCTATATAGATATAAGCCTCGGGAAACCAGCTTGTTGCAGGAGTGTCGTTTCGCAACGCGAGTGGTCATCTAGCGGAACGTAATCCGGTTAATTAACGAGACTGACAAGTCGCGTTTGCGTCGGTCCCCAGAGGTTTCGGCGTACCTCTATGAACATATGGACACGCACTCACAGGAATGCTCTGTGTTGTTTTGAACCTATTTACTCACTGTAGACCCTGCGCCAATTCTGGTCTCATGCGTTTAGCTTTCCACAGCCGTGCAGTTGCAGCAAATGTTAGTGTGTACATTAAGATATATTTGTATTCTTGATAAATAACCATTATAAAAATTAAAAATAAAAAAAATATATATATATATACCAATCCGCGAACCTAATTCTGTATGCGGACCTCGTGATTTATTGCAAGAGCAGCTTCCACTTACAAGCGCTTGCAACTCTCAGCAACTAAACATATATGATAAAGCAGGCATGTGCCATTTTATGTAGTCGTTCTTAGAGAAAAACGAATTGGCGCAAACAATCACAGAGCGATTACGTATACGCGTGGACTGTTTTGCACAGCAACCTGCAGAGCTGGTTATGAGTACGTATCTGAGTTGAGTGAATTGAGAATAAAAAGGTCGACCATTGTAGGATACGATTCTCCTGATGCTATGGATACCAACCGAGCCGAACTCTCGTTATATGTCGAAGGTTTTACGGTAGAATGGGTACAAATTAATTTGGACACGAACAGACTCTAATAGGAGAGGACATCAAATAACTTAACTTAAACTGGACTTAAATACAAAACGCATTCATTATAACTTAAGAAAAACACACACACACGCATTATATATAGGCATATGTCGCTCATTAAGCAACCAGAAATAGTAATAATAATACACAACTACTATAAGTAAATGCACGTGGATAATTATACCATCCAGTCTGAGTGGGTGTATCTCTATGTAAAACATAATCCTAATTTAGCATATATATAGATCACAGGCCTGATTCAGACTGTGAAATTAAAAGCCATTGTTTTACTTCACAAGCGAAGAGATGCTTTGTTGTGACGCATCTAATTTTGTTTGGGATTGCCAGGTCCAGATTTCAGACAGGCAATATACAAGTGTGCTGACTACACTTCAATAATATTAAAAACAGAGTTCGCTTTAAGAATATTAAAACATATACATAACAAGAGTATTGAAAACCCGTGACCACACTTTTACGGGGAGACAATTGTTCACTACAAGGTGCTAACATAACAAAGTTATAAATTATCCTGCAAATTATTAAACGCACTGCGAGAGTTGTTGCACGCCTAGCTGGTGTTCGGCTGGGGGTAGGAATTGGTGGAAACGCGAGCTACAATATGAAAATGTATCTGCTAACATAGAAACCCGCAGCGCGTTTATTTTGTTCTTTTATAAGTAAGTTAAACTGAATTAAAGCATAGCACTTAGGTGCAAATAATCCATATGAGGATGCCATTTCATCTTTTCGATGACACCGAGCTGCAAAGCTCGTTGTCAACTCTCAACGCTCAATTCAGCCTCTCCAGACTCCTAGCGGTCTGCGAAAGGGCAATGTCCCGCGTCTTGACAAATAAGTTGTCCCGTAAGGCCAGTAACCTTGCCGATGAAAGAAAAACTGTGAAATTGTTTTTCTTGGCATGCACAACTAGTCCGAATCTGCTAAAAATACCAACGATGTTGCCAACATTTGCAACTGGTGCAAATCCGTATCAAAATGCCGATGATTTACTTCGAATAGTACTGTCGTGTCGTTAGCAAAAGCTATGGCAGAGCCAAAAATAGGAACTCTTAACAAAATAAAATTTGAAAAGATAAGAAACATAGAAGGTTCAAAAACTAAGCCTTGAGGGTTTATATGCAACCTGTTGCCACGAGGGCTCCAAAAGACCAGCTCGTACCACCTGACTCCGTCCTAAGAGATTTGACCTAAACCAGGTTACAGCCAGCGCGGAGCAACCCAGCTAAGCGAGCGATTTGGAACAAAAAGAAACCTGCGAAAGCCGAACTGGTTGGACAAAAGGAAATGGATCGACTCTAAATGTCGATTTAGACTGACCAACATCAGTTTCTCGATGATTTTTGAGATACAATAACAACCGATATTATTTTATAACTGGCTGCTTGGTTTCATTCATTCTTTTTTTTTTAAAGAAACACCGCCGTAAGCTTCAATCGTAATGGGAAGGTAAGTCTACTGAATCGTGTCGCCTACCACAAAATCCGTTGATGAATTTCCAGAGTTGAGAGAAGTTGCGTAATAATTCACAGCGATTACAAAAAAATGCTGTCCTCGTAGCGCATATTGCGATAGCGGCAATGAATGTTCAAACAAGCGGTTTTCGAGTCTACCGAATTAATCTTACGGTGTTTGCGGTACATCTTATTTACCTTGCGACGCAGCCACCAAACCTGGAGAGAAGGAAAACTGGTCCACCTTGCACGAACTATCAAAGGAAGGAAGGTGAACATGGCCAAAGAACTTTTCGTATATATGAACCAGAATTTTACTGAAAGCGTCGAATGTCAAACTTGAGTCGACTACATCATAAACCGCTGGCCACGTGGCATCTGGCAAGCGACATAAGAACGTATCAATGTTAGCTTTATTATAACTTCAACGAAGGTTTTGGGCAAACTCAGCAAACGGTTTAGCAGTCGTAGAATTGTCAGAAAGAAACAAGCGAACTAGGTAATGGTCAGAAAACAGCAGAATTCCGAGAACTCAAGGTTGAAATACAAACGAAGTGTCGAATCGGCCGGCCAACGTGATAATCAGCACGCAGTCAACGCTAGCGATCAAAAACATAAAAATTGATACGTACACAATGCACCGGGCCTCAGCCCTCGTTAAAAAAATTTGAAATACCCTCCAGATGTTCATTAATTAATGTACCGACTGAACTCACTGATCACAACACGTTGCAGCGATGAGGATTTGCGCAAAGGATTGCCCTTTTTATTGCCGATAAGTTTCAAGAAGCATGATCTTAGATAGAATAACATAAGGTAAATGACAAAATTAATTCCTTGACAATAAGCTAAGAAAACATGATTTGTATACTAGAGCAACCTCCGTACAGTTCACTTTTTGAATGGTTCATAATTTACAATAACAAGCAGACAAAGCTAACGTGAAAATATCTGACGCTTGTACCAAGGAATGATAATCTATTTTACCGGGAAAACGTGCGTAGAATGTCAGTAGAGAAGCCAGTTTTAAAATAAGCGGGATAGTTAGGAAATACTTCCTCGTCCTTCTTATTTCTGGCCCTAGGCAGTCTGACGCCATCTAATTACTATCTGCTTAGATCCTCATAGAATACTGTAACAGACAGAAAAGCGTGTCATTTTTTAACCAAAATACAGCAAGTACCGCTGTGCCCAAAAATACAGTAGTTCCTCGACATAAAAAGTCATGGTTTAACAAAAAATCACTTATGGGTTGGCCAGAAGGTTAGCAACAGTTCCGCACAGTTTAGAGAGGAGTTTATCATCAAAGCTTACAATTTACAGTGCGTGTTTTTGCTGTAGCCGTAAAGCTGATAGCATTTACCGGTTTATATATATATATATATATAAAAGAAGAAAAAATGTCGATGACAACTACAATACCTGTCAGGTTGACTAGCTATAATAAAACTATTCGTGGCACTCCACCGGAATAAAGTGGAAATAAAGCAGCAAGCAACAGACGGGCACGAAAGGAATTAAGATTCAAGGTGACACCTAATGGCGGTAATCTGGTCACGTATTGCCGAACTTCAATGGATCTGTATCGTCTGTCGGACGGATGCTTCACACGGACAGCTGCACGTGCATCGCAAACTATATCAAACTATTTTTGAAGCACTCGAACGAGCGAGCGAGCGAGCGAGCGCCATCGAGATTTTCCGTAACGTTTCGCGATTACTCGTTGTCGTCGTTGTTCAACAGAAAAGGTCGATTACGACGATCGTTAACCAGCGCCGACTCCACCTTCTTCTCACTCAGACACACTTCAACCGCGCCTTCGCAACGTACGGGCTTGCTAAGCTTCGTGTGTAGTTTGTCGAGCTCGTACGCTGCTTTGTCACTGACAACATTGCTAGGGTCGACTGGAACCGCCTAAAGCAAACAAGTGTTCTTTTTTCTGTTTTTTTTTTCTATCGTATTGCGATGGTGCGTCGGCACCTCCTACGCGAGTTCGTTATGCTAATGTGGATCAGTGGCCCGTCCCCAACTCACAACAGCCGAGCATAATGGGTCATGTTCATTTACGAGCAAAGTGTTCTCCATCTATGTACGCGTAACGCCAACGATTATGCAGTGCGAGTGTCCTCTCTCTGTCTCTCTCTAAGAAAATTTGAAATACTCTGTCTTTCTCTCTTTTTCTCTCGTGTGCGCCCTCTCATCCCCTTACGACAACAACCAAAGAAGATACCACGCCGCAGGGTAAGGGACTAGTATGCTAGTCATGGTTGAAAAACATCTTTTTCGGGCTCACTCTCAGCCAACATTTAACTGAATTCCACGGAACTGCTTTTGCATTGTTTAGCGAGATGGACACCATAAATACAAGCGTGCAACGGCGGGGATCGAACCCGTGCATCTATGTGTGATCTCCGATAGCAAAGCGCACGCGAACGCGCCAAATCCCCGGGATTGACCATGATTGTTATCTGCCGGGATGTCGCCGGTTCCTATCACTATCGTTGATCGAGTTTCATTTGAGCGATACTCATCAAGAATAGATGACAAAATACGTAAATGCATAATATTTATTTATTTATATATATATATATATATATATATATATATATATATATATATATATATATATATATATATATATATATATATATATACTTCGCTATGTTAGCACTTTAAAGTGGACAATTGTCTTTGCGCGAGCGTGTCGTCACGGGTTCTCTAACCCAGGGTTAGCCCACTTCAATAATGCCTGACAGCGCGGCATTTTCTTGTTAAATTTTGAGCGATAGCCTATGACGCAAGAATTTTGATGCCCCCGAGTCTCCCGTCGAAAGGTTAAGGCTTCTACCTACGCACCAAATCAGCTTGAGCGTAAGGCCTGCAGCTCGTGCAGAGAATCAAAGCTAGAGTATTTTCTGCATTTGTTAGCCTCATCTAACCTGGATGCATGACCTGCTCGGTCCGCATCTGCACCGACCATCGAAGGGGCTAATGAGTCGGATATAGTTGCGTCCCAAACAAGCATGCGGTGACGCCCAAAGAGTGTCAGAGTCAGACGGTCAGGTTTGTTCCATCATCGCTGGATAGACCGGGGGTTCCAAAACACGAAAATCTAGCAGATCTCGGTGCGCGACTAAAGGTTCCATTTAAAGCGGAGTGAGGTGCTCGTCGGCAGCACTCAGAGCGCATGTCAGGCCATGATGGGCTAACGCGTCCGCAAAATCGACATCATTACTATTCAATAATGCCTTAGCCCTGTCCGCCGCCTGGTTCAGTGACGACGCCATTGCGGGTCCTGCCATCATGACCGCGTCCAGCACACCCAGGGCTCCTAAGGAAACCGTGAGCCTTGCTTGTTCCCTTGCCGCAGCTAAGCCTATTAAATGCCTGTGTGAGCTCTGGTGATAACAAGAGGTTGCGATCTCTGAGCAGGTATGTTAACCTCGTGACTGAAAAAACAAGATCTAAGAAGGAATAGGCCGAAGTGAACCTTCCGGATAACGTCAAGTACGGTGGAGAAATTCCCGCCCAGAACCCCGTCATCCAGGTACCAGGCATTAAGGGGCGACTGCAGTGAATCCACCAATTTATTAATACACAAACAAAAAAGTGGAGGACTCATGGGATCACCCTGCTGAAGGCCTGTTTGCTATAGCATAGCGTTATGAGGCAATACCAGATGGGATGGTTCTGAACCACAGACCAGGTTCGTCTAGTGAAACTGTAATGATGCCCGCGACTTGACGGCTTGAAGCAAATTAGCTCTCCGGACGCTATTGAAAGCCTTTCGGAACTCTAGTTTGATCCCCGTCGGTATTTTGCGCTTTTGCAAAAATGCACGGACACAGTGGACTACTATTTCTGTACCCTCGGCTGGCATTATCATATCCTGGGAGCTCACCAATCTAGCAGCACCGGATATATTGCCTTCCGACAGCTTGATCGTTGACCTTGGTGACGTTTAAGTAGACCTTAGTGATTTCCTACGCAACAATGGGCCGCACAGAATTGGGTAAAATGCGTAACAGTTGGGCATGGCGCAAGAGGCTTTAGGACCTCTGCGATCGTCTTCAAGGTTGCGGCCAAATCAAGACTGATCTCTAACATCCAAGCGACGTCTGTTAAGGCGCCTCCAACATCTCTGCGCGCCGCCTTGGTACGGATGCTTCTTATCGTGATCAATTTAGAAGAGCGCCGCGGTCGAGCTTGGCGACTCCAGTATGCGTTGGATCGCTTTTGTTTGGGCTTTGGTAACGGTCGCGGATTAGGAAGGAGCAGCTGAGGCAAGGTGCAAGGAGAACTCTCGCCCCCATGATAATCCTGTTACCCTCACGGAGATAGACCACACGCCGACCAGAAGGCGATTTGGCCGCGTGGGCAATTTAGCATAACTTTGGTTGATCGGGCTTCAGAACGACGAAATGGGTTTTGAATTTCAGAAAGACAGATACAGGGGGTTGGCGGCCAAACGTCAGGATCACCTTGCTGGTGGGATTTCACCAGCATGACCTGTGCTGCATAAGCGTCAAGCGTGCACCACACCGCAACCTGCTAGCTCTTCGCGTACCTCGTCGCCTGTAATTGCGACATTGACGCCATGAATTCTCGCTTTGAATGAGGTTAGAGTCGGGCAGGTCACCGTTACGGGTATCGACGCTATTGCAGAAAGCTGCAGTAACCCTATTAAGCAATTTTCCATCAGCAAACATCTTTGAGGAAGAATCCTCGTTCGTTTTTCTTCGGATGACTACTTTAAA